>AWOL01S0003472.1:119247-149368 GCA_000715115.1 Nicotiana otophora
ATATATATATTTGCTAATTAAGAGATTGAGTTTATTGTAAGGGGGATAATTTGTACCACATATTTACACTTGTTTATTTCATTTATTTACTTTGCCTCATATTTGTTCACCTCCTTACTGTGCCTGATATTATTGGACCACTAGTGAGTGTCGATGTCGACCCCTCGTCACTGCTCCTCCGAGGTTAGGCTAGATACTTACTGGGTACACGTGGATTTACGTACTCATACTACACTTGCTGCACATTTTTGTGGAGGTACTTTTATGTACGGTGGTCTTTTGGGCACGGAGGCACGAATGATGCGAGGACTTGCAGCGAGTTGCATTTCAGGTTACGATCCGCAGCCAGCAGAGTCTCCTCCAGAGTGATTTGTATTTTTCCTGTCTAATTTCTATTCCGGACAGATGTTGTATTTTAGTTACTTCCTAGTAGATGCTTATGCATTCGTGACGCCGGGTTTTGGGAATGCTTTTGGGTTGTTCTGTATTAAGGTTGTAAACATATTGCCATTTACTTTGTAAATATTATCTCTTACTATTTAATTCAAGGAAATTTATGATTTCAAAATACTAAAATGAGTAATTAAGTTAAACTTTTATTGCTGGCTTGCATGACAGTGGTGTTAGGCGCCATCACGACCTTTAATGGATTTTGGATCGTGACAACATGGTATCAGAGCGTTAGGCTCACATAGGTCTCACGAGTCATGAGCAAGTCTAGTACAGTCTTGCGGATCGGTACGGAGACATATGTACTTATCTTCGCGAGGCTACGACACTGTTAGGAGCACTTCCCTTCTTGATTCCTCATCGTGATCTGATTCCTTTGATGCTTATGCCTTCATCTCTTTCCTATTCAATATTATGCGATGTGAAGCGCTTGTTATCAATTGGAAATCGAAGAATTTTAATGGTACTGCAGAGGTGGTGCAGGATGTTTCTCCTTGCGCACTCGAGCAAGTCATTATTGTCTTCTTGCGGAAGGGTGTTCTGTCATTTTGGCTCAGTTGCTATATTTCTGATGGTTTTGAGGCTATGCACAAGTTGCCATGATGTTCGTAAGTTGTTATGGCACAATAATGATATAATGGTAGGATGCTTGTCTAGGCGTCGAGATAGTGAATGACTTGAAAGGAGGGTTTAATCAGTGCATGATTCAGAGATTCGGTATTTCATTTCCAGCGGAGGAAAGGCAATCGGACTAAGGATGTTCAGATTTGGGTTGATGGAGTAACGAGACTCGGTATTTTAGAGCGTGGTGGAATATTTATCTGTGATATGGTGCTGTTGTCCTTGTTCAATGTGCTAAGCTCGTCGGTATTGTGGTTTTCTTCAATTCGCCTTTAGGGCGGGGTATTGTGAAATGGTGCCGGGGAAGAGGCTGTCAGAGATCGCGGTGAGCAGTGGTTCAGAATCGAATCGATGTTCCTAGTGTTGATGGCTCGAGGAAGATGATCTTCGGAGAGGATTAAAGTTGGTAGCGTTCTAGCAATCCAAGTGCTACAGAGATGGATTTTTGATTTAAGGCAACAACTGGGCAGCGAAGGATGATGAAGGACATGTGGGAGGCGTCTTGCGGTGGTTAAATTTCTAGAAGGCCAGGTGTAAGAAACAGAAATCAGGTAGGTGCTTAAAGGAGAGGGTTTGACCAAAGTGAGAGAGTGGAAGAGTAGCATATGGGCTCTGTGGTAGGATAGATGCACGCATTGGGGAAAGTGTAGAGAGATTTGGTATTTGTGGTGGTCAATGACTAGGTCTACGGGCTAATTTGGAATATTGGCTACAATACTGAGGAAAATTGGATACGGCAGGAAGGGGTTGCTTGATATGAAGAGAGATACAACATGACTTCGGATCGGAATGTTTCGTCGCACCTATAGTTGATGTCAATGGGGTGTGAATGGACTTGCACAGCTGGTGGAGGGGCACGGGCTCAGAATGGTTTATTGATTTCGTAGTAATTGTACCCAGAGCAGCATCGTTGGAAGATGTCGGCATGGAAATTTCAACAGGTGGGTTATTTCCTGTGAGTAGGTTAGCGGTTGCGTGGTGTTGACGAAGCTTCTGCGAAGAATGCTACTGGCTACCCGGTAAGAGGTCGAACATGTGAGTGTGGCTAGGGATTCAGAGCGTTCATGAAATGGTTAACAGGAAGATTTCGAGGAATTTGGTGGGTCGATTGCGCGAGGTTATGTCAGTAAGGAAGAGGGAATCTTGATAGGTTCCAGGGTCATGTAATGGTAGCTTCATGCAAAGTGGGAGAGCCCTACCGCCTACGATTGGATTGCATGGTTGTCTACTTGTGAGATTTCTGGTTATCGGCATATTGGTGGGTTATTACGACTAAGGAAAGAGAACAACATCGGCGATTGGAGCAAAGGATTTGAGGAATGTGTGGTACAATTGGACTTATCGATTCATGTTCAGGATTAGGGAAGATTTAGAGTTTATGCTTCGTGTAGATGTGATGTACGAGGAAAGTGATTCAGTCGGGTGCTTCTTTGAGAGAGTGATTCATGTGCTAGCAGAGCCTTTGAGTTGATTATAATCGGGACCAAGTTGGAGTGGGTGACTCTCAGCAATGGTCCTAGTGGATTCAAAAGGTTAAAGTGCGGTGTCTAAGGATTTCGAGTCCTTAGTATGGTTAAGTACCGAGGTTTTGCAGCGGATTAGGAAAAGAGGCTTGGAGTGTTCTATGTTATCTTCGGTCTGTGGTGTAGCATTGGAGGATTGGAAGAAAATGACTTCGGATTCATAAAGGAAATATCAGAATGGGTGTACTAGTTAAAGACGCGAATATGCGCACAAGGAGGGTATGAGATGGTTTGTGGGTTTTGAGACAACATGGTCTCGTGAAATAGGGTCCTTCTGGATGAGTGCGAATTAGGTTTGTCGGGTTTTAAATGGAGCTATTATTATTTCTAAGGCAAGTCCGGATTAAATTAAAAGAAGTCGGATTGGTTAGCAATGGTTGGATTGACATGATGTGGCAATGATCGGTTACTTCAACGTGTTAAGTTTTACAGGTGGTTGTGGCAGTATGTGCGAAGCTTGACGGCCACCGTAATTAATTTTACTTGGAGGCATTCGAGTTACTATGGCTTGTTATGTGTAGATGGATACCAAAAGGGTCATGGTAGTTTGGATCACTACTTGGGGTTGTATTTTCTGTGGTTTGAGAATTTAGTTGCGTGTTGCATTGGATCTTCTGAAATGATCTATGTAAAAGGTTTCTATATGATGAAGTGTTTATTCTATTAGTAGATCAGGGGTTATTATGGAATTCTCGTACTCTCACATATTGGCATGTTAGGTGCAGTGAGTGGCATGGGAAATTGGAAGCTGAGGATAAAGGTTGCGGTTCAGTGTCGAAAAGAATGTCACGAGCTCGGGTGAGCATGAAAGGATTCAGTTAATTAGAGTAAGCTGGTATTATCTTTAGCATCACCTGAGATTGGCGTCCTGTGTAAGAGGCTTTGTGTACTAATTGTGGATTCTTGATTTGCCTTACATCATTAGTGTGGCCGGTGGAATGGATGTGTAGACTTGTTACCTGATACGAAAGGTCGGGGGAGCGTATCCCACGGAGGATTGTATAAGTGTCACATGTAGTCACTTGATTGATTAAAGATTGGAACCAAGTATGGAGATTTTGGTACTATCACTAATGTGAGAGTTTAGGCTTGAAGGGTGCTCTCTTCAGTTGGTTGTGAATTGTGGGAGTTTGTTCCAGATTCGATGGTTATTCTTGTGTGTCATGGGAAAGAGGTCGTTGTGGATCCTTGAGAGGTTATTTGCCCAAGCATGGTATGATCAGGATCGTTTTGAGGTCCGTTGACGGGCCCGATGTGGATGTGTACTCTACACCAGCCTGGGTGATTTCATTCAGCATATCATTCCTTATGGAGGAGCGTTCGGGCATTGGATGTTATTTTCATCGTCAGCGATTTCATGTACTACTCTATTTTGTCGTGTGGGTTATGAGGTGGATTGATTATTCTCACATGTGTTATGATCCCGTGTAGCTTGTGGTGTTATATGAGCAGGATGACTCTCGAGATACAGGTCATTTATCGCACCTTAGTCGTGCTTGAGTTTCGTAGCGTATAGCGCTACTCGTCTCCCCAGGATTTGTATTATGCACTTGACGTGCTTATGGTTGATATTTGGGTATTTCGTACGTATAAACATATCTGGCTTGATGGGTATTTCCCTATTTATTATGATGTGTGGATCGGGTGGCACGCCACCACGGATATGCTGTTTTGATCGGGTGGCACACCGCCACGGGTATCATGGTTGGATCGGGTTGCACGCCGCAACGGTATCATGGTTGGATAGGGTTGCACACCACAATGGTATCAGGTGTGGATCGGGTTGCACGCTGCAACAGTGTTATGTTGAGTACAGTTCCCCATATCTAATTCTTATGTGCTCTGTTTCTCACTTTCTGAGGAAGGTTCATAACATCCTTTCGGTTCTTTAACTAGTTATGTGGGTAGTGTAGCTCTTTCTAGAGTTCGTTTCCTTATGTATCACATTCGGGTTTGTAGTTTGTTGGCACCATGTGGCATCATACGTGACTTTTGGCAGTGTCTGAGGTGGCTTATTACGTGAGCATCGTGTACTGGGGAAGGCGAGATTATTGGACCTGGGATCAGTGCGATCAGATTTATATGAAGCATATTAAAGGGCAAATATCGTTATTTGGTTCATAATGATGTTATGGTTCTTGTCAAGAGGAGAGACTTGATGATTTGTTGACTCGGCAGTTGGTTATGAATTTCTACACATCTCTTCCGTCGTGGAGGCATCGCAAGAGTTGTAACAGGACTTATATGTGTTATGAGGTGCATTGTGGGCATCAGATTCCTAGAGTTTCGGCTATTGTTATTAGAGGATGTTATTATGGTCATGTGAATTATGCGGTGCACGGTGTGAATTCATTAAGGGTATACAATCATGTTTGGTACAGTGTGTAATGATTGATACGGTGTTTGTATGCTGAAAACATGCCTTGTAGAGAATTGTAGATGTTGGAATTTGGCTCTAACGCTAACTTGACTGAATAAAAGGGAGAATCTTCAGATTGCTCGAGCTAATGAGCTCAACTGGGTTGTGGTAGTATGGGTAGGTGCACGAGGTGTTGATAAGTGATTTCAGACAACCCCAGGGCATTTCTTAGCACGTTCGAGGACGAATATATGTTTAAGTAGGAGAGAATGTAACGACCCGATCGGTCGTTTTGAGCTCTAGCGCGGTATTCGGCGGTATGAGGCCATGCGTAGCTTCACTTCGGATATTATGACTTGTACGTGTGGTCGGAATTGAAATTCGGGAAACTCAGAGTTAATTTGGAGAGAAAATTCCAATTTCGGAAGCTTTAAGTTGGAAGAATTGACTAAGGTTTAACTTTTGAGTAAACGACCTCAGAATCGGGATTTGAAAGATCCAACAAGTTCGTATGATGATTTTGGACTTGGGCGTATATCCGTATCGCATTTCGGATGAACCGGGAGCATTTTGGCACCTATTGTGGAAAGTTGGTATTTTGGAAGGATTTTATAAATTTGGGTTAAAGTGTATTTTAATCTTATCGATGTACGTTTGGGACGATGATTCTGGGAATAGCTACGCATGGTGATCCTGGTCTTAGGAGCGCGTCCGGATATGGATTTGGAGGTCCGTAGGTCATTTTGGGGTCTTTTGGGGAAAGTTGGAATTTGAAGGTTTTGGGAAGTTTGACTGGGAGTGGACTTTTTGATATCGGGGTCCGATTCCGATTCCTGAAGTTGGAATAGGTCCGTAATGCCGAATGTGACTTATGTGCAAAATGTGAGGTCAATCGGACGTGATTTGATAGGTTTTGACATCGATTGTAAAGGTTTGAAGTTTCAAAGTTCATTAGGTTTGAATAGGAGGGTGATTCGTAGTTTCAATTTTGTTTGGAGTGATTTGAGGCCTCAACTAAGTTCGTAATGTGTTGTGGGTCATGTTGGTATATTTTGTTGAGGTCCTGAGGGCCTCGGTGGATTCTGGATGGTTAACGGATCGAGTTTGGACTTGGAAGGAAAGCTGAAGCATCCGTCTTTTGGTGTAACCGCACCTGCGAGGTTTTGGCCGCAGGTGCGGAGCTGCAGAAGCGGCCAAGAGGGTCGCATAAGTGGTTCTGGATGGGGAAGGCTGGGACCGCAGATGCGATCGAGTTTTGCAAAAGCGGGACTGCACCTGCGCACATGGAGCCACAAAAGCGAAGGCGCAGAAGAGCATTTGGGGCCGTAGATGCGGAGTTGAAGGGACTGAAGGAGGACCGCAGAAGCGGTATTTCGGCCGCACCTGCGGGACTGTAGAAGCGGTCAAGTGACCGCAGGTGCGAGAGGTCGCTGGGCAGTGTGCTCTTTTAAGAACGGGATTTGGCCCATTTTCTTTCATTCTCTCTTGGTTTGGGCTATTCTTGTAGAGGTTCAAGTGGAGGTTTTTATTATCAATGGCAAGGTATGTTATCCCCACCTATTTTGAGTTAAATACAAGGTTTTTATATGGATTCAAGCATGGAAACTGGTAGAAATTGTGGCATTTTTGGTAGAAAATCTAGAATTGGTATTTTTTGATTTTGACCACGAATTTGGGCAAGGAATTGGAAATAAATTATATATTTGAGTTCATGAGGCTATGTGTAACGACCCGACCGGTCGTTTTGCTTTCTAAAACACCGTTCCCCTAAATAAGACTTCACGTACGTGCTTTTACTATTTTATGACTTGCGGGGATGGTTGGTTCGGGATTTGGAAGGGTTCGGGTTGAAATCGGAACACTTGGTTCCTTGAGTTGGCCTTAAAAGGCTAAGTTTGACTTAGGTCAACATTTTGGGTAAACGACCTCGGAATCAGGATTTGACAGTTCTAATAGGTTCGTATGATGATTTCGGACTTGGGTGTATGTTCGGATCGGGTTTTGTATGACCTGGGAGCATCTTGGCGCCTAATAGTGAAAGTTGGTTCTTTGAAGGTTTTAGAAGTTCTTTAAATTTCGTTTGGAGCGGGTTTTAGTAATATCGAGGTCCAAATGAAATTCCGAGATCGGGAATAGTTATGTAATGTCATTTAAGACTTGCACGCAAACTTTGGTGTCATTCCAAGTAGTTTAAGTACGTTTCGGCGCATTAGAAGTAAATTGAAGAACTTGAAGTTCATAAGTTTGATTCAATTGGTTTTGGGGTGTGATTCTTAGTTTTAATGTTGTTTCGGGCGTTCCGAGAGTTCGAGTGAGTCCGTCTTATGATTCCAAACTTATTGGTATATTTGGGCGGGGCCCCGGGGGCCCCGAGTGTCAATCGGACGAGGCTCGGACCAAGTTGGAAATTGGGAGCAACAGGTGAAGCTCCTAGCTGCTGTCATAATCGCACCTGCCCTTGGCCAGCCGCAGGTGCGAACTCGCAGAAGCAGCCCAGGAAGGGAAGCCCAGGATCCGCAGGTGCGCCCCAACCTCCACAGAAGCGGGACCGCAGAAGCATGACCCCGTCCGCAGAAGCGGAGCCAGCCTGCCTGGGCACTTCCGCAGAAGCGGACTATTGTCCGCAGAAGTGATAACGCATGTGCGGCCCTGCGACCGCAGGTGCGATATCACTGGAGGCAGTGAGGTCACTTTTAAAACGGGAGTTAGTCATTTTGGCTCATTTATTTCCATTGTTGGGCAATATTTGGAGCTCTTAGATAGGGGATTTCACCTAGCACTTTGAGGTAAGTAATTTCTATAGAATGTGTGCTAAATACATACTTTATGGGTAGGTTATAACATATAAATTAGTGAAAATTATGGGTTTAGGTGAAAACCTAGGTTTTTGATAAAAATGAGATTTAATCATAAAATTCGTTATGGAATCTAGTAAAAATCATATATTTGAGTTCATGAGGTTATGGGTAACAACTTTCTTAAAATATTTCTGGAATCCGGGCACGTGGGCCTCGGGGTGAATTTGAGGAATTTTGCAAATAGGCTTGGGAAATCACTTTGATAGTTAGGATATGAACTTTTAAGTATTAACTATTTTAAATAACATTTGACTAGTTGCGAGTCGTTTGGTGCAAAATTTAGGGTTTGGGCACAATCTTGGACCGGAAAATAGGCCTTGAGATGAGGTAAGTCCCTTTTCTAACCTTGTAAGAGGTAATTAACCCCATAGGTGAACTTAATCATTATGTACTTCTATTTGTGGGGGGCTACGTACGTACGAAGTGACGAGAGTCCATGCGTAGCTACTATTTATGCTTATGTCTGGGTAGATTTAGGCTTACACCATAGTTTTGTTGATATCGTTGCTTGTTTATGCTTACTAATTGTTTGGATTAAAGCGGAGGTTGAGGATTTCAATATTTTAAAGGTTCCTAGCTGAATTTCTTGCCTTGAAAAAGAATAGAGAAATAATATGGTAACTTGAGAAAATCTATATTCAACCGCTTCGCAAGTATATTCCGCGAGCGGGGTAAATTTCCACTACTCTCATGGGAGTGGACCGTTCTCCTCGGCAGGTTGATTGATTTATCTATGGTTCAGGTTGTTCGACCCTCGGCAGTGCACAGTATATTTATATGTATAGTTGGATCGGACCATACGTCCTCGGCATAATTCTTGCGTAAAGATATTGGAACCCCTTTATATTTAATATTGTTCCATGAACTTGAAAGGTGAAAGGATTAGACGAGAGAAATGACTTGGTTCTCACTTGAAATGAAAGGACTATATACTTATTTTCCTGCTCTAAGTTCTATTATCATTTTATATATCATGTTTAATTAGAACTTCATTCTATTATATTTTTGGCCTATAGTAAGTGTCGAAGTCGACCCCTCGTCACTACTTCTTCGAGGTTAGACTAGATACTTACTGGGTACATATTGTTTATGTACTCATGCTACACTTCTGTACTTGATGTGCAGGATCTGAGGCAGGTGCATCTGGTTATCGGTCTGGCGTGCACGCTTGACTTCTGGTTCGAGACCGCACGGTGAGCTGCCCTTCTGAGCCGTTCAGCAGCAGCCAGAGTCTCTCTTTTGATTTATTTTCTGTCTATTTCCTTTTCATACAGTAGACTAGTATTCTTTTATATATTCTACTAGAATGCTCATATACTTGTGATACCAGGTCTTGGCATACACTATTAGACTTATGATTTTGGATTTACTTTTATGATTACGATTTAAACTGAGTTACTTTCGTTTAATTATTTTATATCTGTAAATTCCAAAATCTTTTAACAATGAGGAATGTTATTCACCTAGCAAACTTATTTAAAATAGGAAACCACAAGATTGATCATTGCTGGCGTTCCTAACAATGATGTTGGGCTCCATCACGGACTATAATAGAAATTGGGTCGTGACACTATGTGTAACAACCCGACCGGTCGTTTTGAGAGTTATAGCCTCGATCCCCTATTTACTACTTACCCCGTATCTTTTTCTACTTATGTGTCTTGCCGGGAGATTGTTGTTGTGGTTTCTGAGTGAATTGGGACACTTAGTCCCTAAATGAAAGCTTAAGTCTCAAGATTTTTTACTGTAATTAGAACTATGTGAAGATGACTTCGGAATAGTGTTTCGTTGGTTCCGTTAGCGCCGTTAGCTTCGTTGGGTGATTCTGAACTTAGGAGCGTATCCGGACTATGAATTGGAGGTCCGTAGCTGATTTAGGCTTGAATTGTCAAAAGTCGAATTTTTGGAGATTTTGACTGGAAGGGACTTTTTTATATCAGGTCGTATTCCGATTCCAGAAGTTGGCGTAGGTCCATAATGTCGAATATGACGTGTGTGCAAAATGTGAGGTCAATCGGACGTGATTTGATAGGTTTCGGCATTGGTTGTAGAAGTTTGAAGTTTCGAAGTTCATTAAGTTTGAATTAGAGGGTGATTCATGATTTTAGTGTTGTTTGATGTGATTTGAGTGCTCGACTAAGTTCGTATGGTGTTTTAGGACTTGTTGATATATTTGGTTGAGGTCACGGGGGCCACGGGTGAGTTTCCGATGCTTAATGGATTGAATTTTGACTTATGCAAATTGCTAAGGTTTAATGGTTTCTGGTGTTTTTGCACTCGCTCGTGCGGAAGGTGGAGCGCAGATGCGGATTTGGGCAGCCCAGACTGGGTTCGCAGGTGCGGATCTATTTGCGCAGAAGTGGCCTTGCTTCTGTGGTGGAATGGTGCGCAGGAGAGGTGAGGGTCGCAGGTGCGGTTCCTTGGTCGCAGGAGCGCATCCACAGGTCCAATGCTTCTCTCGCAGATGCGAACCCAGGGGACTTATTTTATGTCCACACCCGCGATGCAATTTCCGCAGGTGCGGCATCGTAGGTGCGATTATAGGCCCGCAGATATGAAATCGCTGGGCAGAAAAGGGCCAAGTTTGAGGGTTTTATCCCATTTTCATTTTTGGGTCTTTGAGAGCTCGGATTGAGGCAATACTTCAAGGACTTTTCAGAGAGAACTTTGGGATAATGATTCTTAACTCGTTTATGGTTATATTCCACTAATATAAGTTTTGATTCTTGATTCGGATTTTGATATCAGATTTGGATAATTTGGGTATGAGTGAACTCGTGAGTGAAGGGGTGTTCATATTTTGTGACTTTTACCCGATTCCAAGACGTGGGCCCGTGGAGGCGTTTTGGGGCGATTTTCTAATTTCTTGCTTTAGCTTTGATTTCATTAATTAGAATAGTTCTTATAGTTGTATTTATGGTATGTAATTGATTTTGGCTAGATTTGGGCCATTCAGAGTCGGATATTCGTGGAAAAGGCATTGTTACCGATTGATTGAGCTTGGTTCGAGGTAAGTGGCTTGCCTAACCATTTGTGGGGAAAATTCCCTTAGTATTTGGTACTGTTGTGATATGTGAATACTGCGTACGTGAGGTGAAGAGTACGTACACGGGCTATTTGTTATAAAACCTGATTTATTTTACTGAGTAGTAACCTGTTTTTCCTTTAATTTGAGTTATACCGTTTAAATGAGTATTAATCTATTTTCATTCTTAATTGAGTTATTCCAATATGTGTAGTTATCATGTTTAGTCTAATATCGCATGTCTATGTGCTTAAACTACTTATTTGAACTCTATGAAGTATGCCTAGTTGATTTCCTACTATTCCTTGTTCTTTATCAGTATAACTGTAGAAAGCTTGATGTTAACTGTCGTATTTATTAGTTTGAGCTATGTGTTTACTTTTGAGACTACGAGGCAGTACCTCGGGAGTTCTCCCTGCATATTTACTTTTGAGACTACGAGGCGGTTCTTCGGGAGTTCTCGCACATTTACTTTTGAGACTATGAGACGGTTCCTCGAGAGTTCTCCCTGCATATTTAGTTTTGAGATAACGAGGCAGTACCTCGAGAGTTCTCCCTGCACATTTACTTTTGAGACTATGAGGTGGTACCTCGGGAGATCTCTTTTTTCCTTTACTTCGGGACTACGAGGCGGTATTGCGGGAGATCCCCTGCTGTTTACCCCTGTGTTGTTCTGCTATTTTTGCTGTGTTTTCCTTTTGTTAAACTCAGTCTCTTAATATACTGATATATTCCCTTACTTTATTTATTATATACCATTGAGCCTGACTTGACCTCGTCACTACTCGACCGTGGTTAGGCTTGGCACTTACTGGGTACCGTTGTGGTGTACTCATGCTACTCTTCTGCACATGTTTTTTTTGTGTGCAGATCCAGGTACTTCTTATCAGCCCCGCTATTAGCTGAGAGTGCTTGCCACTGTACGGAGACTTTAGGGTACATCTGCCGCGACGGTAGACCTAGGAGTCCCCCTCTATTCTCCCCTATGACAAACACTTCCTGTATTCCTTTTATTAGACTCTGGTGTATAGAGATGCTATTTTCCTTCTGTATCTCGTGACTTATGATGTTTCGGGTTTTTGGAAGACTGTGTATTTATAGAGTATTGGTTATGGTACATGCTGAGCGACTTTGTTACTAGTTATTCAGTTATCCGCTGCTGTTAGTTGCCATGTTTTACTTTCGTTTTGTTATTTTTCGCAATTTGTTCGGCTTACCTAGTCGTAGAGACTAGGTGCCATCACAATGATATATGGAGGGAGTTTGGGTCATGACAAGTTTGTATCAGATCTCTAGGTTCATAGGTATCGTGAGTCACAAGTCGGTTTATTAGAGTCTCGTGGATCGGTACGGAGACGTCTGTACTTATCTTCGGGAGGCTATGGAACTATTAGGAAAAATTTCACTTCTTTGATTCCTTTTCGTGCGAAATTGTTGACTTCAAAATTCTAAACTTCTGTATTCTATTCTCTCACAGATGGTGAGGACACGTACAAGCGGATCTTATGAACAGGCACCTGCACCCCCTCCTAGAGTCGCGAGAGGCCGGGACCGGGGTAGAGGCCGAGGACGTCCACATGGTGCAGCCAGAGCACCCGCACGCGCTGCCATAGAGGAGCCCCCAGTAGCTCTAGCCGGAGGGCAGACAGCTGAGTTACCTGTTGCTACACCAGCCCTCCAGGAGACTCTAGCCTAGTTTCTGAGCATGTTCAACACCTTAGCTCAGGCTGGATTGATTCCACTTGCTCTTGCCACATCTCAAGTCGGGGTTAGGAGCACATACTCCCATCGTCGGTACTCCGGAGCAGCGAGTTCAGGTAGACCAGGATCCATAGATCATACCAGTGCAGTCGGTAGCTCCAATGCAGCCCGAGGTTAGGGCAACAGTTTCAAAGGTAGAGCATCTTAGACTTGAGAGGTACAAGAAGTACCACCTTCCTACCTTCAGTGGATTGGCATTAAAGGATGCCCAAAGTTTTCTAGAGGAGTGTCACCGTATTCTCCGTACTATGGGTGTAGCGGAGTCGAGTGGGGTTTCCTTTACTACATTCCAGCTTAGAGGAGCAGCCTATCAGTGGTGGTGTGCTTATGAGTTGAGTAGTCCGATTGAGGCAGCTTTACTTATATGGACTCAGTTCTCGTAGATGGTTTTGAGAGAGTATGTCCCACAGAGCCTCAGGGACACATGGTGCACGGAGTTTGAGAAGCTGCGCCACGGTGCTATGACTATGTCAGGGTATGCAGTTCGTTTCAGTGATTTGGCTTGACATGCACCGGCCTTGGTTTCCACAGTTCGAGAGAGGGTTCGTCGGTTTATTGAGGGACTCAAACCTAATATCAAGAATAGTATGGCCTGGGAGTTGGAGATGGATATTTCTTACCAGCATGTTATGAGTATTGCTAGGAAATTGGAGGGCATGCTCGCTCGGGATAGAGAGGAGAGGGAGGTCAAGAGGTCCCGAGAGTCTAGCACTTATAGTGGTACTCGTGCCCCAGCTACAGTTCGCCATGAGAGTCGCCCTATTCATTTAGATCTTCCATCCTCCAGTGGTATTCTGGTCCTTTCTAGGCCCCAGGAGCCTTATTATGCACTACCGGTGTCTAGTGCGCCTCCTGCAAGTGGTTCTTTTAGCGGTCAGTCCAGCAGACCTGGCCTGAGCAAGTCACAACAGCCACGTTCTCCGAGATCTTATTTTGAGTGTGGCAACACTCGCCATATGGTGAGGGATTGCCCCAGACTTAGAAGGGGTGACCCTGTACATACTTCTCATGCACCACATGCTCCACCGGGTCCTCAAGCTATGATTCCAGCACCAGCTACCACCCCACCTGCTTAGCCAGCTTGAGGTGGAGGTCGGGGAGGTCGAGGTCGCCCTAGAGGGGGAGGCCATGCCAGATATTATGCTATTCCGGCTCGTACAGAGGCAATTGCTTCCGACTTTATCATTACAGGTATTGTTCCGGTCTATAATAGAGATGCATCGGTCTTATTTGATCCAGGCTCTACATATTCCTATGTGTCCTCTTATTGTGTCCCATATTTGGGCATATCTCGGGACTCCTTGAGTTCCCCTGTTTATATGTCTACTCCTGTGGGAGATTCTCTTGTTGTGGACCGCATGTATCGATCGTGTTTGATTGCTCTTAGTGGTTTTCAGACCAGAGCCGATTTATTATTGCTCAGTATGGTAGACTTTGATGTTATCATGGGCATGGACTATTTATCGCCCCATTATGCTATTCTTGATTGTCACGCTAAGACCACAACGCTGGCTATGCCAAGATTACCGCGATTAAAGTGGAGAGGTACCTTAGAGTGCACTCCCAGCAAAGTTATTTCATTTCTTATAGCTCAACGAATGGTTGAGAAGGGGTGTGACGTGTATCTAGCTTATGTGATAGATGTCAGTATTGATGCCCCTACAGTTGAGTCAGTCACAGTAGTGAGGGACTTTCCAAATGTGTTTCCAGCTGATCTTCCGGGTATGCCGACCGACAGAGATATTGATTTCGGCATTGATGTGTTGTCGGGAACTCAGCCCATCTCTATTCCTACGTATCGTATGGCTCCTCCTAAGTTGAAGGAGTTGAAGGAGCAGTTACAGGAGTTTCTTGATAAGGGCTTCATTCGGCCCTGTGTGTCACCTTGGGGTGCTCCTGTCTTGTTTGTGAAGAAGAATGATGGTTCTATGCCTATGTGCATTGATTATCTCCAGCTGAACAAAGTTACAGTGAATAACATGTATCCATTGCCTTATATTGATGATTTAGTTGATCAATTAGAGGGTTCCAGTGTGTTTTCCAAGATTGATTTACATTCCAGCTATCATCAGTTGATTGAATATTCGGGAGCTAGATATCCCGAAAACTGCTTTCAAGACTCGGTATGATCACTACGAGTTCCTTGTGATGTCATTTGGGCTGACCAATGCCCAACAACTTTTATGAACTTGATGCACAGTATGTTCCGGCCTTATCTTGACTCTTTCGTCATTGTGTTTATTAACGACACTCTGGTATACTCCCGGACTCGGGAGGATCATGAGCAACACCTAAGGACCGTGCTTCAGACCTTGAGAGAAAAGAGGTTATATGCAAAATTTTCAAAGTGTGAGTTTTGGCTAGAATCAGTGGCACTCTTGGGTCATGTAGTATCGAGTGATGGGATCAAGGTGGATCCGAAGAAGGTGGAAGAAGTGCAGAGTTGGCCTAAACCGTCATCAGCTACGGAGATCCGGAGTTTCCTTAGTTTGGTGGGGTATTACCATCATTTCGTAGAAGGATTCTCATCTATTGCAGCACCTATGACCAGGCTGACCCAGAAAGGAGATTCGTTAAGGTGAACAGAGGAGTGTGAGGAGAGCTTTCAGAAGCTGAAGACATCTTTGACTACAGCCCCAGTATTGGTATTGCCTACAAGTTTGTTGCCTTATACTTTATATTGTGATGCATCACAGATTGGTCTCGGTACGGTGTTAATGGAGGATGGTAGGTTGATTGCCTACGCGTCCAGACAGCTGAAGGTGCATGAAAAGAACTATCCTATCCAGGACCTCGAGTTAGAAGCTATTGTTCATGACCCCCATCTGCTTGTCCTTGACACGGTTCAGAATGGTGATGCTAAAGAGGTCACTATTGGGGATGATGGTGCATTGAGGATGTAGGGCAGGCTATGTGTGCCCAATGTAGATGGGTTACGTGAGTTGATTCTCCAAGAGGCTCACAGCTCGCGGTACTCTATTCATCTGGGTACCGCGAAGATGTACCAGGACTTGAGTCACCATTACTGGTGGAGGAGGATGAAGAAGGACATACTGGAGTATGTTTCTCGGTGTCTATATTGCCAGCAGGTGAAGTGTGAGCATCAGCGGCCAGGTAGGTTACTTCAGAAGTTAGAGATTCTGGAGTTGAAATGGGAGCGAATCACTATGGATTTTGTTGTTGGACTTCCACGGACTCAACGGAGGTTTGATGCGGTTTGGTTGATTATGGATAGGCTGACCAAGTCAGCTCATTTCCTTCCTGTGATGACTACCTATTCTTCCAAGCAGCTGGCTCGAATTTATATCCGCGAGATCGTCAGGCTTCATGGCGTACCGGTATCTATCATCTCTGACCAGGGTACGCAGTTTACATCACGATTCTGGAGGTCCGTACAACATGAGTTGGGTACTCGAGTGGAGCTGAGCACAGCATTGCACCCTCAAACAGACGGACCGTCCGAGCGCACTATTCAGATATTAGAGGATATGCTCCGTGCATGTGTGATATATTTTGGAGGTTCTTGGGATCAGTTCTTGCCACGTGTGGAGTTTACCTACAACAATGGTTATCAGTCGAGCATCCAGATGGCACCATATGAGGCTCTGTATGGTAGGCATGTCGGTCTCCAGTGGGTTAGTTTGAGCCGGGCGAGGCTAGCTTATTGGGTACATACTTGGTTCAGGATGCTTTAGAAACAGTTAAGGTGATTCGGGATCGACTTCGCACAGTTGTTAATACCCAATTTTGCCCTCATATTTTCTCAAATAGTATATATACTTTCAAAACATTATCTTTTAGTTTACAAATCTATACAAGCATTTTCTATAATTTGTTATAATTTTTAGAGCTTTAAAATTATTTTTCATGCATTTAAATCACATAAATATTTAGTAATTATTCCTTTAAATTATTTGTGATGACTTAATCATCCAAAATTACCATATTTGCATCCCTATATATGTCTCACAATATTTTCACTTCATTTTTATATAATTACATTAGCAGTTTAGAGCTATTTGCATAATTTTGCAATAATAGCCTATATTCATATACAAATGCTCCTTATTTATATTATTTGCATCAAAATAGTATTTTTATATTTTTATAATGATGAATTATTATTTTTATCATTTCAGTACATAAATAATATTTTTATTTGTTTGTTAATCATTTTTATAAATTATTTTTGACAAATTTGGTGTATTTAAATAGTAGCCCAACCTCTAAGCCAATGTTTAGACCAAATTGGCCCAATGACCTAAGCCCAATGACCCCAAACCCAACCCGGACGGACCCCTCTAAAATGACCCGCCCAGTCCCTTTTTAAAATCCTGGCCGTTGATCTCTAAGATCAAAGGCCCACGATTAAACCCCCACTTTTAATTACTCCCCCCACCTAAACCCTAGAGACTCATTCGTCTCTTTAATGCCACTTTCACACTCTCTCAAACATTCCCCCTTCTATACGAACCCTAACTACTGCATCTCTCAAACTCTCCAAATCCAGCTCTAAAATGGAATCAATCACTGATTCACTTACCTTATTGGTCTCCTCTCACTACTGGTCGTCCATTTGTGGCGTTACTTAAGTGCTTGCCTAAGTTTGGCAAGTGAGATCTTTTGAGATCGGACTAAAATGGCTTGAACCCTGGATTCTGAGCATTATCTCGTCTATATACACCCAGTACCATGCTATGTGTGACCGATTCAGTGAGATCTCTGTCGATTTGTGTACTCCCTCTTAAACTAGGGTTTACCCGTTTTCTCTCCTAAATTGATCTGAATCTATTTTGCATGCTTTCTTTCCTTATTTTAGGTTTTATTTTCATTTGTTTCCTTGTTTATTCGTCCAATTTTGCTACTATATAAACCTCTCCCCACCCCCTTTAGGACAGACCTTAATCGATATACTTTCACTAAAATTGGAACTTTGTTCTGTGATTCCCTCATTCTCTTGTTCTGTACTTTGTTCTTGGTCGGCTAAAAGCCAAGACCACTGAGATTCTATTGTTCAAACTTTCTCTTAGTGCGAGTATTGCCCGGGGATCTTTTGAAGCTCTTGGGAACTTTGACGCATTGAGATTCTGGGTTATTGTGGATCTTTTGTTCTTTATTGTTGTCCGTTTAACTGGTAAGTCGCTTGACCTTTTGCAATTTTACTTTTACGTGTCTCTGNTACTTTTATGTGTCTCTGATTTGCATGTGTTCTTACTTTTGAAATCTATGACTTAATGTGTCTCTGGGTTACTTTTATGCACAACTCTGTTAACGTTACACTCGTTTTAAGTCTCTTTGGCATTTAACTTCTCCTAATGCTACTAGTTCTGAGATTGTCTATGTCTAACTTGGATAACCTGAACCTTCCTAAGCTCATTTAGCTAGTGTATTGATGCCTGAGTGTTCATGAATATGCTTACCTGCTTTGTCCTGAATCTCTGTAGTGAATGCCTCAAATTTGTAATAACATGTGACTTGTTTCTCTTCAATTTTGTCACTCAGCATGCTCACTTGATCCCATACCCCTTTAGTGATCGTTTGAGGTTTTAGAACAGTCACCTCAACTTGATTTCCCTACCATGTTTTGAACTGTTTCATGATATTAGGATGAATCCCTGACATAACCTGGACCTTCTTTAGTTAATTAGTCTACTATGTCAATACCTGAATGCCTACATTTGCTATTTGACATGAATTTTACTCTATTCTGAATCATTGCAATGATAGTCTTGCATATTTAATGTGTTTTAATCTGTGCTAAGACCTTTTCTATCAACTATGATCTACTCCCTCACAGCATGTTTCTGTTTTGATTAGTCTTATATCCTTAATGACTGTTTGAAACCTTTAGAATGGCCATCTTAGCTTGTGTTTCCATACCATATTTGACATAATTAAGACCGTTAGACTTCAAATCTCTAAATCAATGCCTTATTTAAACTTGTTGGTATTATGCACCTGTGGATGATTACTTCTGTCAATCTCGCAAACTTATTTCTCCCCTAATTCTTTCAATATGTGGTTGTTTATCTGTTATTTTGCTAAGTGTTGAAATCCTGCTGAACTTGTTTCTAAGTCCTGTGACATGTTTGATTAGTTTCTTTATATGCTCAGCATTTCTATATCTACTTTAATATATAAGTGCATTTCCTCAACTTCTGTCCCTCAACCATTGTCCACTCTCCCTCATTTGTTACCTAGTAATATTTAAATATTATTAAAAGGATAATCTCTTTGTTGGATTCTACTTGCTTAAAAATTTTAAAAATATTATTAATTGATATTTTTGTATCTAATTTATGGAAACACTATATTAAATGGTAAGATATAATACTCTATGATAGAATTCTCTAGAAAAGTTTTAAACCAGTATTGAGAAAAAGTCATTGTTTCCGCTATCTTATTTTCTTGGCATTGTTATTGTTCGTTTATTGTGTCATATTCACTGTTCTTGAGCCGAGAGTCTATCGAAAACAACCTCTTTTCCTTCATAAGATAAGAGTAAGGTCTGCGTACACATTACCCTCCTCAGACCCCACATGTTACTGTATAACACTGTTCACCTAGAAAACATGCCTATAAGTTTAAGGTATAACAATAATATCGGTTCCAAGTGCCAATCGTTAGAGATCCTATCTATAAGATATAACTATTAGCCTTAATAATTGTTAATGCTACACTTCTCGACATTGTTTATTTCTCACTTAGGCCGCTGTCAAAAGAAAGAGTAATTCTGGGCTTTCTCCAATAGATTTCACTGTCACTTAGTGCGTAAATCACTTAGACACAACATCTGTAGGTTAAATGACTGAAAATCTGCAACCTCAAATCAGCATGCAACAATCGTGTATTTATTTGGGGATGAGCAGCACCTTGCATCTTCAACTGCCTGCATGTTTGAATCCATGGTCATCTAGAAATCATGTTTGTAGGGCTTAATGATCTCTAATTTTGTCTCAGTCCTGAGAATGTCTAAATGCCTGATATAAGAAATTGTTTTGCGTGCATTTGCTGCTTAGGTGTGGAGGCTAATTTGAGCCCTTAACTGCCCTTATATGAAGTCCTACGTGTTTTTTTTATGTCGACTAGCTTTTAAACATTTTGAGCAACCTAGGTGAAGTCTAGAACTACCTAAATAGAGGTCCAAAACCTCATGGACCATAGGTATGGGATGGGTAGTGCACGCATAGAGCACGACATAGAATTGAATTAGAATGCTTTTAGGTAAATAACTTTAACATAGTAATTGGGTAGCAGGAGATGATAGTCTGTGCCCGCTGAATAATATGAGTAACTCCCTACCTTAAGGGAGTTACGAAGTATTATTTATGTTGCACGGGGTGATCCTTTAGGCTAAAAAACTTAGGACCCCCCCCCCTTCCTTTCTATGTTTGCTATTAGAATTGGAATAGTTGTATCTCTATATTCGTATTAAGATTTTTGTAATAACATTTGTTGACCTTTTTATTCTCTTTGCTTATTTGATCATTTAGCCTAATCCACATATTTTTAAGTTCGGTCGGGGCCCACAGTTATGGACCTCGAAGAGTGCCTAACACCTTCTCTTTGAGGTAATTTGAGCCCTTACCCGATCTTTTGTGGCGTTGACTAGTCAAGAAGAGTTATCTGCACAATAAGGGCCCTAACGCACATTAAAAATCATTAGGTGGTGATTCTTCTTTTAGCACTCTATCTCCCACTCTAAAAAAAGATTTGTCACGACGTCGAAACCCGCTTTCGCGAGAAAACGGGGCGCGACAGCATGGCGACTCTGCTAGGGATACTTAGGCTCTTACCATAATGAACTTGGCTTATGTGGATTAGTTTTCTTTATTATAAAACGCACATTCCTTTTCCATCTTTATTTGCTAAATATTTCTAATAGATGCACATCCCTTTCCCGTTCCCCTTTACTTGTTTAAACCCATTATAAGATGCGCATCCCTTCCCTTCTCCATCTTTATTTGCTTAAATTTGTTATAACATGCACATCCCTTTCCTATTAGCCCCTGTTTGCTCTAACTGCTCTTAATTTGTTTAAAGACTGCTATATCATGCCTCTCCCATCCCTACTCCCTTGCTTTCATTATTACATTCTCATATATTCCATGAACTAACTTCTTCCCTTGTCTTTCTTTTATGCCTTTCATGTTTTACCTTAATATTGTATTTACCGCTTTTACATATTTACCATACAAATACTTGACAACGTGTTGTTATCTCTGCATAAAGCATGCTCCACATCATACTCCACTCGTGCCAATTATCAACATAGCGGCGCTTGATGAGTGTTCGCGCTCTTCTAAAATTACCCTTTTAAATTGGAAAGGCTTATTTGCGGTAGACTAGTCGATCAGCGGTGCAGTCGACGGTCACGTGCCTTTACCTCTCAAGTTGTCCACTTGAGAGTACCGTTCTAGTCCATCCTAGAAACCTTACTCCAATATCAAATGTACATGCATCATGTTAAACCTAGTACGTGTTAGAACGTTGTTAACGTGATATCCCGCTAAGATAAGCCTTGTCCAAAGCTTGACGGGATTTCCACAATCCTAAGGGACACCGTCATATTATGTGCATTACTTGGAGAAAATATGCCAATATGTTGATCATTAGTGTATAAATAGTCGAATACGGAGGGGGAAAGGGCTAACTTTATTTGTTTGCAGAGAATGAAGCACGAAGTCCCCAGGTTCGGCATGGTCTAAAACATCGCACCTCTTTTGCTTGACTGGTGGAAAAATCTCACGCCTAGAAACAAGAATCACGTGAGAAGGGTCCTTGGTAATTTACCGTCTTTGCTAGATATCTGGCCGAATAGAGCATTGATTGAGGCTGCCACTATGCTTTGGTATGAAAAAAGGGTCATCTTCCACTTTGGTGACATAGAAATGACTCCTCTCCTAGAAGACATAAGAGGCTTTGCTAAGCTGCCAGGGGATAGTCTAGGTTTATTAGTGCCAAGGAATCGCACTCCCCGCGATTTTCTGAAAATGCTGGGTTTTAAGAAAAATGATGAGTTGCTTTATTTGAAGAAGTCATACATCCCATTTGAATTCCTCTATGAGCGTTATGGGAACAACAAGTCATATCGCCTTCATCATGATGAACTTGCCATTACTTCCTTGGGTTGGATGCACCGTCGAGTTTATGTATTCATTGTCTGCTTCTTGAGGTTGCTAATATTTTTGATGAAAGGGGGAAGGATCCACACTCGCTTAGCCATGGTCTCCAGGACTCTAATGGAAGGAAATGAGGGACAGACTTATACCATCATACCCATGATCCTAGCCGAAATGTACCGCGCTCTAGATTGATTCAAGTAGAGGTTTGGACACTTCGAGGGTTGTAATCTGTTACTGCAAGTTTGGTTATTGGAACATTTTCAGAGGGGTGAATATCGTCAGGAACTTCTACAACGACCATTAAATGACTACATAGCTTACCATCACCCAAAGAGAATGACATTTATCCCAGACAGGTTTGCACAACCGGGAAATGCTGTGAGCTGGGTGAGTTTCTTCAGCAATCTAACCGACAAGAAGGTACATTGATATTTGAATGGTTCCCTAGCAGTGAATTCATCATTAGGTCAAGAGAGACTACTCATCTAGTAATGATCGGGTTGAGGGGAATCTATCCTTATGCTCCTATAAGGGTAAAGAGGCAAGTGGGAAGAAAACAGGTAATACCTCGGGTTTCCAACATGGTCCAGTACAAAGCATATTTTAAAGGGGACGTCATCCCATTCAAGTTCGAGGCACAACACATGTGGAACCAGAAGGTCATTGTGGAAAAGGATATTATAGAGCCAGACAGGTATCATGCCAACCATGTGTACTTCTACCCATCATGGTTGGTAGACGACATAGCAGGAGACGTCAAGCCAGGGGTCAATTTGGAAAATAGGATCATCGATGATGCTTCCGAGGCACAGGTCAGGTATATGAAGGCTTTGCAAAAGTGTTTTTGAGTCTGAAGTTAGACATCTGGAACAACATAAAGTGGACATGGAGGCAATTAATGAATGGAAGGAAATCGCCACTAAGTCCACCGAGATATTGGAATATTTGGAGCAAGGGTTGATGGAATTTGAGGGAAAGATGAGGAAGAGGCTTTCAAATTGTCAGAACACGGATGACAATGAAGGAAGGCATCTAGCAAAGGCTTAACTATTATTAGATATGCGCGACCTGGGAACCTGATTGACGTAGTCAATAGAGCCAAGCACGGAGAAGGTCCTTCAGGGACCAAATAGATTTAACAAATAATGTTCTTTACTATTTTCTAGCTTAGTTTAAATTTCGATTGTAATTAGGCTAAACGCCATTAGTAACTTCATTGTTATTGTTGATTTAGTAAACGTTTGGCTCGTTTTCGTATTAATGAAATTATGCAAATTATTGCATGAGTTTATGGAACATGTTTAAATACTGCAAGCATTCTTTCAAATATCCCTACTAACTTGGTTACCTTTGTTTGTTTTACTTTCTTTTGATTATTCCCATTCCCCAAGGTTGGTTCGTGCATACTGGCATCATCTGCATATCACACTAGATCTAGAAGTCCTCCAACTCCTCCTCCAACAAGTGATCTTAAAGGTAGAAGCAAATGGAATGGAAAAATGGATGATCTGAGCGGTATCAGAAAAGACAATGCTACTATAGCAGAAAACGCTGAAACTTCAGATGGCCGAAGTATTCTGGCACATAACGAATTGGTCTTATGCCTGGAATAGAAAATCCTGGAGCTACAAGGAGAACTTGAGCAGGTCCGAAACTTGGCAAATTTTTCCCTCACCCTAAACGTCCCTGATATCAACCAATAGAATCCAAATGCCCAAAACCCGCCACCACCCCAAAACACGTAAAATCAAAATCCACCACCGAATCCTCCCGTACCACATCAATACACCACATCTCCTCAGAACCACAACCCTATACCAGTACCTACTCCTCAATAACAACACCATCATCCGACTCAATACCCGAAAACCACCACTTATCACCCTCCCCAGAACGTGCCACAACCTACGCTTGATCCCCAAAACTCAACCAATGACCATCCTTATGCCCAGATTCTCGGAGTTCACCAAAGCAATCCCATATATGTTGAAACTTTACCCTACACACCATAACAAATTCTATATATTCCAGAATCAACCGAGAAGGACCTACTGATCAAGAATATGGCAGAAGAACTCAAGAAGCTAACTAGCAGAGTTCAGAGTGTCGAAGGTGGTAAGGGCATTGAAGGTTTGAATTATGAGAACTTGTGCATTCAACCAGATGTGGAACTGCCAGTAGGTTACAAACCTCCCAAGTTCGAAATATTCGATGGAACTGGTAATCTGAAGGTACATCTAAGGACATATTGTGCTAAACTTGTAGGAGTAGGAAAAGATGAACGAATCCGTATGAAGTTGTTCATGAGAAGCCTCACAGGAGATGCTTTGTTTTGGTACATCAGTCAAAACCCGAAGAAGTGGGTTAATTGGGTGAGCATGGCATCAGACTTCATGGATAGATTCAGGTTCAACACAGAAAATGCACCCGATGTTTTCTACATTCAAAATCTCAAGAAGAAACCAATAGAAACTTTCCGTGAGTATGCTTCTCGGTGGAGATCTGAACCTGCAAAGGTAAGGCCAGCGCTTGAAAAAGAACAAATGAATAAGTTCTTTGTTAGAGCTCAAGACCCGCAGTACTATGAAAGGCTGATGGTTATTGAAAACCATAAATTCTCTGTCATCATCAAGCTAGGGGGAAAGAATAGAAGAAGGAATTCAGAGTGGAATGGTGACAAATTTCGAAGCACTACATGCCACAAATAAAGCTTTGCAGTCAGGAGGTATCTCTAAGAAGAAAGAAGTGGGTGATGTAATGGTGGCCCAGGATCCTAAGTTTCCTCTCACATACCAAACACCTCCACCCACATATCAACCCTCACCCCCCAGATACCAACAACTTGCCACCACCTACCATGCCTATAACACCCAACCCGCATATTATCACTCACCACCACCTGCCCGCCAAAATTACCAAAAACCAAGATCAAACTTCGACCGAAGACTACCCAGATAATACACTTAAATCGCTGAACCCATAAACCAACTCTATGAGAGATTGAAGGCTGCTGGTTATGTCACTCCCATTCCCGCTATTTCTATGGAAAACTCTTCTCAATGGATTAACCCAAACAAGACATGTGCCTATCACTCAGGCATGAAAGGCCATACCATTAATGAGTGTCGCACTCTGAAGGACAAGATTTAGACATTGATCGACACTAAGGTCATACAGGTAAAAGAAGCTGCACCCAATGTTCATAACAATCCTCTTTCGGATCATAGAGGTGAGGGAGTGAATGTGATAAATACCGATAAGGAATGTGATCCGGAAGGGTCAATAAGACTCATTCGGGATGGGGTGATCCTAAAATATCCCCAGTCACCCTCACGCCCATTGTGGTACAAACCCAAGAACCATTTGAAGTCGAGGTAACCGCACCAGCACCATTTAAAGTTGAGGTGACTACACCCTTCACCGTGATGGTAGCACCCAAGCCATCTTATAAGTCTAATGTTATACCCTAGAATTATGTTGCGGAAGCAAGAAGGAAAGAAAAGGCGAAAATGGAAGAAACTGGTGCAACTAGAAGGGTTTATACACCTGAGCACTTGGGTGGAACAAGCAAAGAAGCTGCATCTAAACCGCCTATCATTGAAACTCGCCCTGATGACCTTTGGAGAAAAGTGCAAGCAAGAGAATACTTTGTGGTTGACCATTTGAACAAACCTCCCGCTCAGATATCTATCTTGTCACTGCTACAAAACTCTGAGACACATAGGAATGCCCTGATGAAGGTACTGAGTGAAGCCTATGTACCCACCAACATCAGTAGTGGGCAAAAGGTCAACATGGTTGGGCAGGTACTGGAAAGCCACAAAATCACTTTTCATGAAAACGAGATGCCACCGGAAGGACTAAGTCATAACAGGGCACTACATATCACATTGTAATTTGAGGACAAATTCATCGCCAGAGTCCTGATAGATGGGGGCTCGAGTCTTAACATATGTCCATTAACTACTCTGAAGAGGCTGGGTAAAGGCCTGCAGGAGATAGGAGCGGGAAGTATGAATGTGAAGGCGTTTGATGGATCCCAAAGGGCCACAATTGGAGAGGTCAACCTCAGCCTACAGATGGGCCCAACCTGGTTTGATGTCGAGTTTCAAGTGCTAGATATATCTGCTACCGACAATCTATTATTGGGGCGACCTTGGATACATGCCGTTGGGGCCGTACCTTCTACTCTACATCAGGCTGTGAAGTTTGAATAGAATCATCAGGAAGTGATCATCCATGGAAATGGGAGTAATTCCATTTATACCAATAAGACTGTTCCAGTCATCGAGAACAAAAGAAAGTTGGGTGGAGAAACAAACCATCCCATTGAGCGCGTCAGCGCAATTGAAAAGGACAAATAGTGGAGCAACAAGATAGAAAGCATATTGCTATGGACAGGGTATGAGACTGGCAAGGGTGTCGACAAGAATCTCCAATGGATCACAAAATCGGTACAACTAAAGCGTCGTGGTACAACTTTTGGGCTTGGGTATGAATACACTTGGCAAAAGTACTAGGATTGGTCGCCGCCATGGCGTGGTCCTTATTATCCGCTGGAACAACCAGTGCCACATCTACACCAGACATTTCATCAAGCTGATGTGATGTGGGGGGTCTGAGGAAGATGAAGTCTTAGCCGGCATGAGGAAGCTCTTTCTGGATGATGAAGACATGGATTGCAGTGCGATAGTTAAGGAGGAGGAGGAGGAGTACCTTACTATTCAGACTGTGGAGAAAGGAGTTGTTCTTAAGAACTAGACTACTGCACCATCGAGGGCCCATCGATTTCCTGGGTAGCCTGACAATTAGCATCACTTATCTTTAAAGCAATTTTATGAGCATCTAAGACATTTTTAGTATTTTGTTTTGAACATATTTTATTTTAAAATAATTGCTCGAGTCATCAAGCCGTTCTTGTTTTGCGTTTTCAAGAATTATTTAATGCATTGTTATTTTTAGTATTTATTATTATTCTTTACATTTTCTCTCTACAACATTATTATTACTTATCCCGATGAACCTACGACTGTGACATGTAATGAGACAATGTAACATAAGGATAGTGATTCAGAGGATCTGGAAGATGATATAATACCTGAGGAAATTGTCAGAGAAGTGGAAAACTTTGAAAAGAAGCCTGAGTCTAATTTGGATGAGACTGAGACAGTTGACTTAGGAGATTCTGAAATAGTCAAGGAAACACGTGTAAGAATTCATCTATCACCGTCAGAGAAGGAAGAATACATCCGGTTCTTGAAAGAGTATGAATATATTTTTGCATGGTCCTGTGATGATATGACTAGTTTGAGCATATCCATAGTGGCTCACAAGCTACTTACCAATCCTATGTGTCCACCTGTAAAACAGAAACTCAGAAACTACAAGCCAGATATGAGTTTGAAAATAAAAGAGGAAGTCACTAAGCAAATCAAAGCCAAGGTTCTCAGGGTAGTTGAATATCCAACTTGGCTGGAAAACATCGTACCAGTCCCAAAGAAAGACGGGAAGTGCATAGTGTGTGTCAACTATCGGGATTTAAACAGAGCAAGTTCCAAAGATGATTTTCCATTGCCCAATATACACATGCTGATCGACAACTTTGCCAAGCATGAACTCCAGTCTTTTTTGGATTGCTTCGCGGGGTATCATCAGATCTGGATGGATGAAGAGGATTCCGAAAAGACAGCCTTTATCACACCACGGGGAGTGTATTGCTATAAAATGATGTTGTTTGGCCTGAAGAATACTGGAGCCACTTACATGAGAGCTATGACAACTATTTTCCACGACATGATACATAAGGAAATAGAGGTGTACATGGATGACATCATTATCAAATCCAGAAAAAGCACAGATCATATAGCAGACTTAAAGAAAATCTTCGATCGACTTTGAAGATACAATCTGAAATTGAATCCTGCAAAGTGTGCCTTCAGAGTTATCGTCAGCCGCCGAGGGATTGAATTGGACCCGTCAAAGGTTAATGCTATCCAGGACTCGCCACCTCCGAAGAACAATAAAGATGTGATGAGTTTCTTAGGGCGTCTCAACTACATCGGCCGTTTCATAGCACAATCAACTATGATCTATGAACCGATTTTCAAAATGTTGAAGAAAGATGCTGCAACAAGTTGGACTGAAGAATGTTAGAAAGCCTTCTACAAAATCAAGGAATATTTATCTAAACCACTTGTTCTGGTCCCACCGGAACCAGGGAGACCTTTGCTACTTTATTTATCCGTACTAGATGGGGATTTTGGTTATGGTCTGGGACAACACAATGAGACGAGAAGAAAGGAGCAGGCCATATATTATCTAAGTAAGAAATTCATGCCCTATGAAGTACGATACTCTTTGCTGGAGTGCACCTGCTGCGCTTTGACATGGATAGCTCAAAAATTGAGGCACTACTTCTATGCCTACACCACATATCTCATATCAAGGATGGATCCGCTAAAATACATCTTCCAGAAACCCATGCCTACAGGAAAGTTAGCAAAATGGTAGATATTGCTGAGTGAGTTCGACATCATCTATGTAACTCAGAAGGCGGTCAAAGGACAAGCCTTGGGAAATCATTTGGCAGAAAATCCTATAGATGGAGAATACAAACCCTTGAAAACATATTTTCCTGACGAGTAACTATCATTTGTAGGAGAAGATATCACTGAAGCATATGAGGTTTGGAGAATGTTCTTCGATGGAGCTGCAAACTTCAAAGGAGTGGTTATCGGAGCTGTCTTAGTGTCAGAAATAGGCCAACACTATCTGGTATCCGTAAAACTCAGGTTTCCATGTACCAATAATATGGCAGAATATGAGGCCTTCATTTTAGGACTCATGTTAGCCATTGACATGAATGTTCAGGAATTGCTGGTGATGGGAGATTTCGATCTTTTGGTACATCAAGTTTTAGAAGAATGGGCAACAAAGAGTACCAAAATATTGCCATATTTGTACTGTGTACAAGAGCTGATCAAGAGGTTCACGAATATAGAATTCAAACATGTTCTGAGAGTCCAGAATAAGTTCGCAGATGCATTGGCCACTTTAAATTCCATCATACAACACCTAGACAAGAATTTCATAGATCATATCCTAATAGGAATTCATAAGCAGCCAGCTTATTGTGCTCGTGTTGAAGAAGAAAGTGATAGAAATCCATGGTTCCATGATATCAAAGAATACTTGGAAAAAGGAGAGTACCTAGAGCACGCAAATCACACTCAGAAACGCACACTCCGAAGGTTAGCCAACCACTTCTTTCAAAGCGAAGGAATTCTTTACAGAAGGACTCCAAACCTAGGGTTGTTAAGATATGTCGATGCCAAGGAAGCATCCAGATTGCTCGAGGAAATACATGATGGAACTTGCGGACCACACATGAACGGCTTTGTCTTAGCCAAGAAAATACTAAGAGCAGGATATTTCTGGATGACTATGAAAACAAACTGCATCAAGTATGTCCAGAAGTGTCACCAATGCCATATACATGCTGATATGATACGAGTACCACCTAATGAACTCAATGCAACAAGTGCACCCTAGCTTTTCTCCACTTGGAGGATGGATGTCATCGGTCTAATCGAACCTGCTACTTCAGATGGGCATAGGTTCATTCTAGTGGCCATAGTCTATTTCACAAAATGGGTTTAAGCCGCATCTTACAAGGTTGTAACTAAAAAGGTCGTTGCTGATTTTGTTCGGGATCGCATTGTTTGTCGATTCGGGGTACCAGTATCAATCATCACCGACAACGCCGCCAACCTTAACAGTGATCTGATGAAGGCCATGTGTGAGACCTTTAATATCAAGCATAAGAATTCCACAGCATACAGGCTACAAATGAATGGAGCTGTAGAAGCCGCCAATAAGAACATCAAGAAGATATTGAGGAAAATGGTAGATAATTACAAAAAATGGCACGAGAGGCTATCATTTGCTTTTCTTGGATATCGTACCACGGTTCGCACATCAACAGGGGCAACTCCTTACTTGCCGGTCTATGATACTGAAGTTGTTATTCTCGCCGAAGTGGAAATGTCGTCTTTGAGAATTATACAAGAAGCTAAGCTCAGCGACGCAGAATGGGTACAGAGCTGCTATGAAAAACTAGCTCTCATTGATGGAAAAAGAATGAATGCAGTATGTCACAGTCAACTTTACTAGAACAGAATGGCAAGATCTTTCAACAAAAGGGTCAGACCGAGACAATTCACACTGGGGTAGTTAGTGCTAAAGCGTATCTTCCTATATTAGGACGAAGCAAAGGGGAAGTTCTCACCCAACTGGCAAGGTCCTTACATGGTTCATCGAGTACTAACAGGAGGAGCACTCTGTCACGACCCAACTGGAGGGTCATGACTAGCACCCGGGCCATACTTGCCGAGCACCAA
>AWOL01S0003480.1:0-10747 GCA_000715115.1 Nicotiana otophora
GGCCTCGGGTGAGTTTCGGATGGTTAACGGATCAAAAATTTGAGTTAAAAAGCTGCTGCAATTGTTCCTCTTCTGTTGGATATTCTGGGCTGTGATCGAGCCCAGATATCGAACCAGATATCGAGCCCAGGTATCGAGCCCAGGGTTGACGAGTTACAGGCTCGAGCTAGTGTATCGAAGCCATGATCGAAGGTCCAACTCAAGGGCCATGATCGAAGGTCCAGCTCGAGGGACATGATCGAAGGCAAGGCTCGAGGGCAAGGATCGAGACCCAAGATCGAGGGTCACAATCGAAGGCTCAAGCTCGATGTCATGATTGAGGCTATGATCGAAGGCCCAACCTCGATGCCCTGATTGAGGCCTTGACCGAGGTCCAGGCTCGAGCCTGTGATCGAAGCCGTGATCGAGGCCTAGTTCGAGGACCAGTTCCGAAGGCTGCTGGGCAGTTTTACAAAAAGAGGGCATTCGTCCCATTTGCCATTTTTGACGAACTTGAGCTTGAGCAGAGACGACTTTTGGCAGATTTTCAAGGGAAACATATTGGGGTAAGTGATTCTAACTCAGATTTGGTCTACATATACAAGTATATCATTGCTTTCACAATTTAATTAGTGTTTTGAGATTTGAAATTTGGAAAAGTTTAGAAATCTCATAGAAACGAAATTTTGAGATTTCGTTATCGATTCGGAGTCGGATTTGAGTGAAATTGGTATGGTTGGACTCGTAATTGAATGGGTTGTCGGATTTCTTAACTTTCATCGGATTCTGAGATGTGGGCCCCGCGGGCGAAGTTTTAATTAATTTCGGGATCTTTTATTTAAAATGTGGTATTTTCTTATAGAATTGATTCATATAATATTTGGCGATCTTATCAAATTATTTTGGCTAGATTTGAGCCAGGCGGAGTTGGATAGTAATGGAAAAGGCCTTATAGTGGACTGAATTGGAGCACGACGAGGTAAGTCTCTTATCTAATCTTGTGAGGGGGAAATTACCTCATAGGTGATTAAGATTAAATAATTGTTGCTAATTGTGGGGGGCTACGTACGCACGAGGTGATGAGAGTCCTTGCGTAGCTACTATTAATACTAAAGTCCGGGTAGTTTAGGACTCAAAGCATGCCTTACTTGTGTAAATTGTATTCTTTGATTAATTAATATTAATTGATATCTATATGAATATATTGTGAATTGTTAGATAAAGATATTAAAGGATAGAAATCTCATAGGCTTGATTTTCTGTCTAAATCAATTAATTGTTAAAAGAAATTATTCTCCTCCAAAATTTATCTTATAATAAATATACTCTCCTTCCGGAGGCACATAAGAAAATGTCCTCCTTTCTTGTGGAGCGGGCCGAACGCCTCGGCAGGATAGATGCATCTATGGATCGCGCCGCACGTCCCTCGGCAGTGTACACGACACTCTGGATCGGGCCGTACGTCCTCGGCAGAAATCGTGCTTAATAATAATAATTACACGATACTTTAATAATTTATTTCAGCTTGTGAAGCTAATTAATAAATTGAAAAATTCTTGGAATTTAATGAATTATTATTCTTGCTTGTTTAGGAATTAATTGTTACTCCTGTAAATGAGATTTAATTGATAAATTGGAATTTATTTGAATTGAAGGAATTTAATTAATATATTGAGAATTGTTACATTTGAAGGAATTTGATTATTTCTGCTGATTAAATAAATTATTGTAAATTCTGTAAATCATGCTGATTTAAATATCCTAGTTTTATTTCAGTTATTATTATTGACCCATAGTGAGTGTCAAAGTCGGCCATCTCGTCTCTACCACTTCGAGATTAGGCTTGATACTTACTGGGTACACGTTGTTTACGTACTCATACTACACTTGCTGCACTTTTTGTGCAGGATCTGAGACAGGTACTAGTGGAGGACCTATCATCACATACCCACGTCATCCCGAGGCATAGTGGTGAGATGCCTTTCTGAGCCGTTCTGCAGCTACCAGTGTCTCTTCTTATATTTATATTCTGTCTATTTCATTTCAGACAGTATTTGGAGTTTTGTATAATCTACTATATGCTCATGCACTTGTGATACCGGGTCTTGGCACACATATTGGTAGAAATTGGTATTTTATTATTTTCTTGGAATAAAAATTTAACCAATGTACATTTTACTTATTAGTTGGCTTGCCTAACTGTAGTGTTGGGCACCATCATGACCTATAGGTGAAATTGGCATACATGTCACGACCTATAGGTGAAATTGGGTCGTGACATGTATGCTGCAATAGGTGAATAGATAAGTTTAATAAGAATATTCAAAGTTCATATAGAAAGTAGAGTATTTCAATTGATCATCTCCAATTCTACTTATATATATATATATATATATATAAAAGAAAATCTTCGATCAGAATTTAAATGATTATTAATGGGTTTCTTCAACGGATGAGGTAATTCAGTAAAACTTTAATTGTGCGACTGTCGAATTTTTTTCAACTGATGAGATAAATGAAGAAAGTGACTGACTTTTGATTTTTTTAACAATTGCTCTTTCCATTACAATATGAAAGATTGCACTTGTTAATGCACCATCATTAATTATTTTCTATTACCGCAGAAAAATAAATTTATCAAAACGTAGATACACATCTTTGCACAGAATACCAAAGGTCTTGTCACGACCCAAAATTCCACCACAGGCGTCGTGATAACACCTAGTCTCTAAGGCTAGGTAAGCCGATTTCAATTAACTTTTCGATTTTTTCTTTTTTTTTTTATATAAGTAACCAAAACTAACAGCGGAATAAATATGAAATACAAACTCCCAAGAATAGTAGTACTGAGTCACGGACTCTAACTGAATACATAGAATGATCACGAGGACCGAATATACAATACTGTTTGATTACAAGTTAACAGTACAATGAAATGAAAAGACTCCAAGAGACTGCGACGACCAAGCAGCTCAACCTTGAATCCTTATGATCCCGCTTTAACTCTGCTCAAGTCCATTATCTTCAATACCTGGCTCTGCACCAAAATGTGCAGAAGTGCAGAGTGAGTGCACCACAGCGGTGCCCAGTAAGTATCAAGAATAACCTCAATGGAGTAGAGACGAGGTACAGTCAAGACACTCACTAGTCTAATAACCTGTGCAATATAATATACGAAATAATAGGAAACAAATAATAATAAAGGGCAACACCAATCGACTAGTGATTTAAACAACAAGGCAACATGAACATCATAAAGATTACTCAAACGAATAATAAACACAGGTACAACCAATTAATCAAGCCTTTCAAAATATACATCTTTTATCTATAAGTTTTTCAATGAAAGTCTCTAGAATATAATCCTTTTTCATAAATATATCCCAAATATACTTTCTTCAAATAAATATATCTCTCAAATAGACTTCTTTCAAATAAATCTCTTCTGAATAAATATTCTTTCCAATAAATATCTTTCGAATATAATTCCTTCAAGTAAATATCTTTCAAGTAAATATCATTCAAATATAATTCTTTCGAATAAAAGTCACCATGTGACTCCTCATTTAACTTTCATGGCGTGAGAAATATATTCAACACATCACATCAAATGGCACGGCAATANTAATAAAAAGAATAAAGTAGAGGCATACAGGAAGCAACAACGACTACATGTCACATAGAAAATATAGGTGCACAATAACATCTCAAGGTAAAGTCATGAATGCATACACAACAAACAATATCACAATATAATGTATGTCTCTCGTCCTCTCCTGCACGGAATCACCCTTCGTGCCATGAGTATATGATAATATAAAAATAATTGCACGGCATCACCCTTCGTGCTTCTACTCTCATCGTCACCTGATAATATAAATGAAACGGAACGGTATCACCCTTCGTGCTTTTACTCTCATCCTCACCTGATAATATAAATGAAACGACACGGCATCACCCTTCGTGCTTTACACTCTCCCTCACATGATAATATAATTCAAATGGCATGGCATCACCCTTCGTGCTTTACACTCTCCCTCACATGATAATATAATTCAAATGGCATGGCATCACCCTTCGTGCTTTACACTCTCCCTCACATGATAATATAATTCAAATGGCATGGCATCACCCTTCGTGCTTTACACTCTCCCTCACATGATAATATAATTCAAATGGCATGGCATCACCCTTCGTGCTTTACACTCTCCCTCACATGATAATATAATTCAAATGGCATGGCATCACCCTTCGTGCTTTACACTCTCCCTCACATGATAATATAATTCAAATGGCATGGCATCACCCTTCGTGCTTTACACTCTCCCTCACATGATAATATAATTCAAATGGCATGGCATCACCCTTCGTGCTTTACACTCTTCCTTACCAAGCACATGTATATCATTAACAAGCAAGGTAGGAAGCATAAATAACGTCAAGGAGAGTATTTAATCCACAACACAATACAAGAATTCATATCAAAATTTGCCACTGACCATAATCAAGTTCCAAAGCTACAACCAAGTCAATTAATTTTACATTAAATAGCCAAATACTCCACACAATATGTACAACACCCAAAAACAATCAATAGAGATAGAATTTACTCAACATAAAGAAAAGTCTTCAAACGATCAAATTTTCAATAATTATATAAACACCTCTTCTTAAGCTCATTTAATTAATTATTTGCAGAGGGGGAAATCCAAAATGAAATTAAATTCCAATAATTATCAAACTAGCAAATTTACGAAATTTCATAAATAATCAAATAATAATCACATCACATTGTCATAAAACAACAGAGTCAACAACAAGGATTTAGGCACGACAAGTAGATGATTAAATATATGCCAACAATTATCCAATTTACTACACAATATGCTCAAGATTATAACTAAATAAAATTTGCACATATAAATCTAGTACGTACTCGTCACCTCGCGTACATGGTTTTTAATTACCCAAGTTGCACATAAGACTCAATGCCTAAGGGGAATTTTCCCCACTCGAGGTTAAGCAAGACACTTACCTCTTTGAAGTTATGCCGATATTCCAAAATCACCTTCTAATTTGAATTGATCTTCGGGCTATTCAAATCTATCCAAATTAATTGCATAACTTTATTAAAATTTATCTGAAATAATTCCGGATAATAATACGTCGACTTATAAATTTATTAAAAAAAGTCAACAAAAGTCAACGTGGGACCCGCCTATCGGAACCCGACATAATATTTATGCAATTCGAACACCCATTCCGATACGAGTTCAACCATACCAATTTTATCGAATTCCAATAACAACTCAACTTTCAAATCTTAAATTTTTGTTTTTGGAAGATTTTACAAAACTCTTGATTTTTCCTCCACTAAATCCGAATTAAATGATGGATTCAAAGACATAATCATGAAAATTAATCAAAACTGGAAAAGAATCACTTACCCCAAATACCCACACAAGAATCTCTCCAAAAATCGCCTTCTACCGAGCTCCAAATTTGATTTTGAGTTATGAACTCAAACCCCCGTTTTTGGGACTTTTACTTTTGCCCAGATAGGCCTTCTCCGCGTTCGTGACCATTGCTTCGCGTTCGCGAAGGCCAAAACCCAACTGCCTCAAATCCTTCATCGCGTTCGCGACCTCCTCGTCGCGTTCGCGAAGGCCAACTATTTCTGCCCCATCATTTCCTCTTCGCGTTTGCGAACTCCTTGTCGCATTCACGATGGCCAGCTGGCCAACTCCTTCGCGTTCGCGTTTCACGCTTCGCGTTCGCGAAGGCCAAACTACCCCAGGCCCCAATCTTCCTTTCTTCTTCGCGTTCGTGTTGCCTGGGCCGCATTTGCGAAGGCTTGCCCTGTTTATTCTTCGCATTCACGTCGACAGCTTCGCGTTCGCGAAAACCAAACCATCAGTCCCTCAATTCCTTTCGCGAACGCCGGACTCCCTTCGCGTTAGCGAAGAAGGAAACCAGACTTCAGCAACAGCAGTCCAAACAGCTCCAATTTGGTCCGAAACCACCCCGAAACACACCCGAACCCCTCGGGACTTCCACCAAACATACCATCAAGTCCCAAAACATCATATGAACTTAGTCGAGACTTCAAACCACATCAAACAATGCCGAAATTACGAATCGCACATCGAATCAAATTATGAACTTCCAAAACTTCCAACTTCTAAAACTTGTGCCGAAACCTATCAAACTAACCCGGAATGACGTCAAATTTTGCAGGCAAGTCCCAAATAACATAACAGAGCTGTTCCAACTCTCGGAATCGCATTCTGACCCCGATATCAAAAAGTCAACCCCCCGGTCAAACTTCCCAAAAATTCAACTTTCGTCATTTTAAGCCTAAATTGGCTACAGACCTCAGATTCACAGTTCAGACATGCTTCTAAGTCCAAAATCACCTAACGGAGCTAACGGAACTGACAAAAGCCTATTCCGGAGTAGTCTTCACACAGTTCCAACTACGGTAAAAATTCTAAGACTTAAGCTTCCATCTCAGGGACTAAGTGTCCCAAATCTCTCTGAATCATCAGTAAATCAAACTCGACCACACACGCGGCTCACAATACATATTGCGAGGCTGCTTGATATCTTAAGTCACTGAACGAGGCATAAATTCTTAAAACGACAAGTCGGGTCGTTACTTTCTCCACCTCTTAAACAAACGTTCGTCCTCGAACGTGCTAAGAATTATTTTACAGTTACCACATTGATGATTTTATTTTTACACATATACTCACGGTTGATTTCACGCTACCGCATTTGAGATAAGCGTGACAACATAATCTCATTTGAGATTATTTCTTTTATCCATACTTGAAAAACTTTAAGGCCATTTTCTTACGCTCCAATATTTTTAAAAGGCCTGATTTATCACAACAACGCACAGTATTAGTCTCAACTTGGCTATAGCAACTCGTGCCTATGCACATATCAATTTTCTCGATAATGTTGAAGTAATTCAAAACTTTCTTTGGGGTGCTGCATTATTCCCCGCTTAGGATCATTCACCCTCAAACACATAATATAACTTATCTCTTCCTTTGCAAATCTCAATCCTCCAAATTTTTACTAACTCCCAAATTTTTCAGAAATTTCAGTAGAGTCTCCCCTGTAATTAGGCCTATCCACCTGCTAGAGTAACACCAAAATAGCTCCTAACAACACATCCACAACCCAACACAATACCACAAGGTATATATCAATAACACCAATCTCAGCATTACAAGCACTGCATTATCATAATGATATCAGTACATGAAGCACATCATATGTATGCTCATCACCACATCTCTGATCTTAAAAGCTGTTCATAATTAATTCCAGCATCATCAATTAATCTCATATTAACCACCACCTCATTTCGAATTTTCACAACACTTACAACAGAATGTGAGGCATGAAGACCTCATGATTGCTCACTCGGGTTAATGAGTCACATTTAACGCCACCTGGGCACTCATCTCATAGGTTAAAACTCAATGTTTACAACACCAAAATGGCATAATATGCACAGACAAATATACAAAAATTACCAAATGAGCCTAACAGGCATGACTCCCTATTAATACTATTGTACAATTAAATTTCACAAAGAAAAAATTTTAAAATCATAAATATTTCACCACAAGGACCTCGTCCTTACATAACTTCCATCGCGGCTTGCAACCCGATTTAAATATTTCACATCATATATAAAATGCGAGGATCTCGTCCTCAACTCCGAATCACAAGTATTTTGCACATTGTGCCAACTAAAATTTTCAATTTCCTTTCTTTCTTCTTTTCAATATATTTCATAAACAATTTTCACAACATATAATGAACCCTCATATCGGTAGGGCATATAATTCATAAAAATTGGAATCAATTATTCTGAAACACATTAAACTCATTGTAATGAATAATAAAAATTACTTTTGGGCTTATAGCCCTCAATGGTGTACCAAAAATAACATGACAGACACGGGCTCACACCTTCAAATCTCCCAACAGGGATAACATATAAGTGGGTCACAAATTTACGAAGCTCACCCATAATTCGAGCATAATAGGAGGACTCACCTCAATATTCAGAACCGAATCTAATTAAGGAAAATATCCTTTTATAATAAAAATCAAGATCGTACCTGTAACGACACCATCCGGTGTATTGGCCTCAGCCAAATTATAGTGATTAAATCAACGGGTCGGGCCTCCACCTCTTAGTGCCCACTACCCACCTGTCCTCCATATCTAGCCGACTATGCACGTGGAGTATCAACTAGAATAAAGCTTGTAGCTAGAGTGTTCTGATGAAATCCACCCCTCCCAAGTCTGGGACAATCTCTCATGATATGCCTAGTATCACCACACTCATAGCAACCTTTCTGAGGTCGCGGCTACTCGTACTGAGTCCGTGCCGGATAACTGGAATAACCACTGTAAGAATCTCGTGCCGATGGTGCACTATAAACCGGAGCACTCCGAGTAATCTGATGTGCAGATTGAGCTGACCGACTGCTCGAGCCTCTATTATAATGGGTTCTAGATGAAGAGTAAAACCTACTGAACCCTCCAGATGTTCGAGAACTTTTGGCCTCATTAGACTTCCTTTCCTCGTCTAAAACACCCTCAATCTTCCTTGCAATCTCCACTACTTATTGAAATGGAGCATCAGTTTGCAATTCTCGAGCCATGCATATTTTAATATCATAATCGAGCCCCTCAATGAATCTACAAACCCGCTCTCTAATGGTAGGAACCAAGATAGGTGCATGACGGGCTAACTCACTGAACCTGATAGCATATTCTGACATTGTCATAAAGTCCTGACGCAACCGTTCAAACTTTGTGCACCACGCATCTTTGAGAGTATGGGGAACAAACTCTTTTAAGAACATTTCTGAAAATTGAGCCCAAGTTGGTGGTGTGGCATCGGCTGGTCTACCTTCTTCATAGAGTTTCCACCACCGATACGCTGCGCCTGATAGTTGAAATGTGGTAAAGGAAACTCCGCTCACTTTCACAATGCCTATGGTGCGGAGAATACGGTGACAATTTTCTAGAAATCCTTGGGCATCCTCTATAGTTGTGCCACTGAAAGTTGGTGGATTATATTTCTTAAACCTTTCAAGTCTCTTTTGTTCTTCTTCTGATGTCTCGGGCCTGACCTCAGGCCGAACCGAAATAACAGGTTGTACCGGTACTACACCCGGAACCTGACCAACGTGAACCTTCTGCTCTGGAGTTGTGATAGGAGTCTGAGCTACTCCCCCAATTTGCGGAATGTTTGGTGCAACAGAGATCAATCCCGCCTGAGTTAATATACCAAACATACTCAGGAACTATGCTAAAGTCTCCTAAAGTCCGGGGGAAACAACAGGTGCTTCTGGTACCTGTCCCCCAACTGGAGCTACTAGTGGCTCCTCAACTGTTGTTCTGACAGGTGCTCTAGTCGCAGCACGTGCCCTTCCTCGACCTCTACCTCGACCTCTTGCAGCCCTAGCAGTATGTGCAGATGCCTGCTCAGCTAACCCAGTAGAACGTGTCCTTACCATCTGTGAGAGAATGGAGATACAAAGGTTCAAATTCCGAATTCAACAAATTCCGCACGACAGGAATGAAAGAAATGAAAATTTCCTAACAGTTCTGTAGCCTCTCGAAGATAAGTACAAACGTCTCCGTACCGATCCGCAAGACTCTACTAGACTCGTTCGTGACTCGTAGAATCTATGAACCTAGAGATCTGAGACCAACTTGTCACGACCCAAAATCCCACCACAGGCGTCGTGATGGCACCTAGTCTCTAAGACTAGGTAAGCCGATTTCAATTACCTTTTGAAGCTATTGTTTTTAATTTTTATATAAGTAAACAAAACTAACAGCGGAATAAATATGAAATACAAACTCCCAAGAATGGTAGTACTGAGTCACGAACTCTAACTGAATACATAGAATGATCACGAGGACACAATACTGTTTGATTACAAGTTAACAGTACAATGAAATGAAAAGACTCCAAGGGACTGCGACGACCAAGCAGCTCTACCTTGAATCCTTACGATCCCGCTTTAACTTTTCTCAAGTCCATTATCTTCAATACCTGGCTCTGCATAAAAATGTGCAGAAGTGTAGAGTGAGCACACCACAACGGTGCCCAGTAAGTATCAAGAATAACCTCAATGGAGTAGAGACGAGGTACAATCAAGACACTCACTAGTCTAATAACCTGTGCAATATAATATACGAAATAATAGGAAACAAATAATAATAAAGGTCAACACCAATCGACTAGTGATTTAAACAGCAAGGCAACAGGAACATCATAAATATTACTCAAACGAATAATAAACACAAGTACAACCAATTAATCAAGCCTTTCAAAATATACATCTTTTATCTATAAGTGGTTCAATGAAAGTCTCTAGAATATAATCCTTTTCAATAAATATATCCCAAATATACTTTCTTCAAATAATATATCTCTCAAATATACTTCTTTCAAATAAATCTCTTCTGAATAAAAATTCTTTCCAATAAATATCTTTCGAATATAATTTCTTCAAGTAAATATCTTTCAAATATAATTCTTTCAAGTAAATATCTTTCAAATATAAGTCACCATGTGACGCCTCATTTAACTTTCATGGCGTGAGAAATATATTCAACACATCACATCAAATGGAACGACAATACCTTCATGCACTTATTTCATATATATATATATATATATATATATATATATATATATATATATATATATATATATATA
>AWOL01S0003480.1:17930-128601 GCA_000715115.1 Nicotiana otophora
CTGTTTTTACTGAAATGCCCGAGTGGCTTGAGAGGTTTATGACTGAGTGAGGCCGAGGGCCTGATTTGTGAGGATATTTATGGGATCGGACTGCACGTCGTAATATGTTGCATATTTATGGGATCGGGCTGCACACCGTAGCATGTTTGATATCGGCCAAGGGCCTGATTGTGAGGATGAGTGTGGATCGGGGCTGCCCGCCTGCAACATACTTTATTATTATAGCACGTGAGTTGCATGTGAAGCATGTGAGTTGTCCGTGCAGATTATAGTGCTTGGGCTGAAGGAGCCCCTCCGGAGCCTGTACGCACCCCCAGTGAGCGCAGGTACCTACTGAGTGCGAGTGCCGAGTGCTGAGTGACTGGAAGGCATGAGTGATTGTGAGGTATGCCCGAGTGGCAAGAGTGATTGTGAGGTTTGTACGAGTGGCATGAGTGACTGTGAGATTTGCCCGAGGGGCTGTATATGAGTGATGTTCTGCCCGAAGGGCTGTTTATGATTTTATCACTGAATTGCATCGCATTGGCATGCACACATGATATACAGGCATAAAGATGTATTTTTCCTCATGCTGTACAACATCACATCATTCATGATTTCTCACACATTTTTGACAGATCGGCATAGTGATGCATTTATTTTATACGGGTTATCCGGAAGGAAAATGAAATATATTATTTATTATTGAGAAGATATTTGGAGAAATTTATTGTTTTCAAACTATTCATATTATTGGAAACTTCGGAAAATGATTTGTGTTTTCACTGATGTATTTGAAAGAAAGAACTATTATATTGTTTGAAATCATTATTTGGCTGAGTATTTTATCCCTAAGTTACTTCTGGTATTATTTGCTTTATGTTGTTATGGATTGTTGTGGACTATTGGTTTTGGACCCAACCTTGGTGGAAGCTCGTCACTACTTTCAACCTACAACTAGGTTTGTTACTTACTCAGTACATGGGGTCGGTTTTACTGATACTACACTTCTACACATTGCGTGCAGATGTTGGCTGCTGTTGTTGATGTGCTCGATGGTTGCGGGATCTGAAGATATACCTGCGTTCCTGTTGTAGCTGCCTCTTGTTCAGGGTAGCGTTAGATTTATGAAAGCTCTGTTTATGTATTATTCAAATAGACTATGTATTTATTTCATTTCCGCTTTGTATACTCTATTCTTAGAAGCTCATGATTTGTACTACCAGTTCTTGGGGAGATGTATTGGTTTTAGATATTTTCTTTTAATTAATTTCATTGGAATTGGATAGTTGGAAATTGGCTTACCTAACGGGTTGAGTTAGGTGCCATCCGAATTAAACGATGGATTCAAAGACATAATCATGGAAATTAATCAAAACAGGATAAGAATTACTTACCCCAAACACCCACGCAAGAATCTATCCAAAAATCGCCTTCTACCGAGCTCCAAATTTGATTTTGAGTTATGAACTCAAACCCCCATATTTGGGACTCTTAATTCTGCCCAGATAGGCCTTCTTCGCGTTCGCGATCATTGCTTCGCGTTCGCGAAGGCCAAAACCCAACTGCCTCAAATCCTTCATCGCGTTCGCGACCTCCTCATCGCGTTCGTGAAGGCCAACTGTTTCTGCCCCATCATTTCCTCTTCGCGTTCACGAACTCCTTGTCGTGTTTGCAATGGCCATCTGACCAACTCCTTCGTGTTCACGTTCCACGCTTCGCATTCGCGAAGGCTAAACGACCCCAGGCCCCAATCTTCCTTTCTTCTTCGCGTTCGCATTGCCTAGGCCGCGTTTGTGAAGGCTTGCCTTACTCCTTCTTCACGTTCGCATCCACAGCTTCGCGTTCACGAAGACCAAACCATAAGTCCCTCAATTCCTCTTCACGAACGCGGGACTCCCTTCGTGTTCGCAAAGAAGGAAACCAGATTTCAACAACAGCAGTCCAAACAGCTCCAATTTGGCCCGAAACCACCCCGAAACACACCCGAGCCCCTCGAGACTTCCACCAAACATACCATCAAGTCCCAAAATATCATACGAACTTAGTCGACGCTTCAAACCATATCAAACAACGCCTGAATTATTCGGCAAACGATTTGGATTTTCACTGATGTATTTGAAAGAAAGAACTACTATATTTTTTGAAATCATTATTTGGCTGAGTATTTTATACCTGAGTTACTTCTGGTATTATTTGCTTTATGTTGTTATGGATTGTTGTGGACTATTGGTTTTGGACCCGATCTTGGCGGAAGCTCGTGACTACTTTCAACCTATGGCTAGGTTTGTTACTTACTCAGTTCATGGGGTCGGGTGTACTGATACTACACTTCTGCACATTGCGTGCAAATGTTGGCTGTTGTTGTTGATGTGCTCGATGGTTGCAGGATTTGAAGATGTACCTGCATTCCTGTTGTAGCTGCCTGTTATTCAGGGTAGCCTTAGATTTATAAAAGCTTTGTTTATGTATTATTCAAACAGACTATGTATTTATTTCATTTCCGCTTTGTATACTCTATTCTTAGAAGCTCATGATTTGTACTAGCAGTTCTTGGGGAGATGTATTGGTTTTAGATATTTTCTTTTAATTAATTTCATTGGAATTGGATAGTTGAAAATTGGCTTACCTAACGGGTTGAGTTAGGTACCATCACGACTAGTGGGATTTTGGGTCGTGACAAGGTGGTATCAAAGCCCTAGGTTCATAGGTTCTACAAGTCATGAGCAAGTGTCTAGTAGAGTCTTGCGGATCGGTATGATGACGTCCATACTTATCTTTGAGAGGCTACAGGGCATTAAGATATATATTTCCCTTATTTCTTTCCTTATCGTGCGAGATTGATTCATCTTGAAGCATAACTCTTTGAATTCCTTCCACGTATTTGTATGCGCACATGAGCGCTCGGTATCAGCTGTGCATTGCCGACTTATGATTCCATGAACGAAGTTTGAGATGAGTATTCTATGTTTTCTTGATGGGCAAGTTTGGAGGACTTGAGACTAGGTTTAGACCGCAGCTTAAGCTCAGTAGCTTCAGTTATAACTCGTACAATTGGACTTATATGTCCTGTAATGACCCTACAGTGGAATTTGTGGCTCAATGAGCGGTGAAATGGCGGTGTGATAGGTATGATGTAACCGCGGGATGTGTTAAGACGATTGGAATATAACGAGAAGTGTTTTCTTGAAATGTAAAGGAAAAGGCCATTGGGTGCTTGATTTTCGATTTGATGTGACGAACAGTCTCGAGTAATGAATGTTTTGAAGGATCTTTTACATTGTTAAATTTTGGGACAGACCAAACTCTCATGTCTGGTTAATGAGTTTGGACTCAGATAGACTAAGTGATTGCATAGTAATTATGACTGCGAAAGGGTATAACAAGATACCAGTTTGAGGCTAAGCAGGTGGGTTATCCCCCGCGGAGTAATCTACGTAGGTGTATTCCTTATGATGTGAGTAAAGAGTTTCTTTTCTGCCGACGGGGTGTATAGGTGGAGATTTGAATCTGAATCTGGTTGAGAAAGTTGACTTGTGTGTTAAGAGGATGAATACGAGATCGGGTGAATCAAAATGCGACCGCATAGAGTAGTGCACTCACCTCCTAGACCTCCCCTTCCTTCATCGCGAATGCGGCATCATCCACGCATTCGCGATGTACTGACCTACCCAGCCTCGCGATCTCACAAGCCATCTTGCGATTATATAGACCAAACCACGCCTGTCAAATCTCAGAGCTCCACTATCGCGGCTCCTCTTCTGCGATCGCATAAGAGAAAACTAGAACTGGGAGAACCAGAATTTCTGCAAATTCGAAAATGAACCAAAATGCGTCGAACATGGTCTGAATTACACGTGAGGTCCCCGGGACCTCAACCAAATATACCAAAAAGTCTTACAATATCATACGAACACACTCGAAGCATCAAATCACATCAAAAAATACTAAAATCATGAATCACGCTTCGATTCAAGCCTAAGCACTAATGAACTTCCGAATTCTGAAACCAATGCCGATTCATACCAAAACAATCCCGATTAATCCCAAATTTTGCACACCAGTCATAATTGAAATTACGGACCTATTCCAACTTCCGAAATCGAAATCCGACCCCGATATCAAAAAGTACACTCCCGGTCAAACATTCTAAAATTCCAACAATTTCCAACTTCTGCCAATTAATGACAAAACGACCTACAGACCTCCAAATCAACATCCGGGCACGCTCCCAAGACTCAAATCACCATACAGAGCTATTGGAACTGTCAAAAGTCCTTTCTGAAGTCGTCCTCACACAAGTCAAACTACGGTCAACTCCTACGACTTAAACTTCTTGTTTAGGGACTATATGTCCCATTTAACTCCGAAGCTCACCCAAAACCAAAACCAAACATCACGGCAAGTCACGTAACCACAGTATAACACAAAGAAGGCAATAAATAGGGGATCGAGGCTAATACACTCAAAACAACCGGTAGAGTCGTTACATCCTCCCCCTCTTAAAACAAACGTTCATCCTCGAACGAGTATAGAGGCATACCTGAAGTGGTGAAAAGATGAGGATAACGACTACGCATATCATTCTCGGTCTCTTAAGTTTCCTCCTCGACTGGCTGACCCCTCCACTGAAACTTCACTAAAGCAATGTTCTTCGATCTCAACTTTCGGACCTGCCTGTCCAAAATGGCCACCCGCTCCTCAACATAAGATAGATCCTTATCCAATTGGATTGAGCTGAAATCTAACACATGAAATGGATCGCCATGTGATGATAGGCTATAATTACGTATTTTAGTTGCTTATACCACTCTAATTTAATGCACTTTAGTTGAGTTTGAGTTTTAATCGCTAGTGTTTTGCACTAATTGGGTATTTTATGCCTTGTAGGAGTGATTCCGAGCTATGTAGATGTTATGGAATGAATCAAAGTAATTTGGAGCTTTGAATTATGAGTAAAATCCCAAGGAATTAAACCAGGATCGTATTCGGGGATCAATGGATGGCAGTTTAGAATGAACGAAGAATCGAGCAGGCATATTGCACACTGTCTAGTGAAATGCACATAACATTTCGAACAGAACTCTATTTGGACTCTACAATATATGGTTGGAAAGCTAATTCAAAGGGATACAATTTCATGTTTTAGGGTTTTTCAAATTCCCAACAGAATAGGGTGAAGGGTGTGCGGAAAGTGCACGGCCACGCACTGACCGCGCATATGGGGCAGAAAGTGTGAAAAGTGTGCGGCCAAGTGCGCGGCCGAGCACGTCATGTCCGAAAGAAGTGTCCTTTTTTGCGTAGGAGAAGGTATAATTATTTGGGCCCGACCCTACTTGGTATATATACATGAAAAATAGTATTTTGAGGACTTAGACACCGCTTTAGGGTAAGACAACACCCAAGGAGGCAAGAATACACTAGGATCAAGGAGAAAGATTTAACCACGAGTGTTTCCCCTTCTTCTTCCTACTTTTCATTGTTGGTTATGACTGTTAGTATTGTAGTCGTACATACTATTATGAGTAACTAATTAATTATCTAGAGTTTTGATGGAACCTCTTGGAGGATGAATTCGTGTTATATTTTAATATAATTTAACCTTTGAATTTATCTATTTGTTAACTACGTGCTTATTTCAGTTGATTGAATGACCATCGATTGATTGTGCCTATCTATTATATGTTTCTGGAGAAAGGATACATATTTAGGTGGTTGTTGAACAATGTCACTGCTAACGTATGTGAGAAATAAATACAGCGGGTTTAAAGGTAAGTTTAGAAATAACAAAGCCTTGACGTGGTCATAGTGAGCGGTTTGATAAAGCCAACTAGCGTAGTTCGAGAGAATATGCTTAGTAAATTATTGTAGTTGCTCGAGAGAGAATTATGGCACCTAAAGTGCTCACAATCAATAGAGAATACATAGGCGAAATTGTAGGAAACATAGCTAGAAGGATTCCGACAATTGAGAAAATCATAACTATAGACCTCCTGAATTTAGTCTCCAACCCTTAGTATCTTTAGTTGTTAATTTACTACTTTAGTTTATTAGTTAATTAGTTAGATATAAGAATCTTAATATTTATAACTTAGGAATTGTTCAAGCTTGTCGTCTTGGTGATAGTGAACATTGTAGCTAAACCTTATTTCTATGTGGGATTCGACTCCGGACTCTTAGACCGGATTATATTTGCAATGACCACTTAGTCCTTTTTATAAGGCATAGTTGGGCGTGATCAAATTTTAGCGCCGTTGCTGGGGAGCTAACGGTGTAGCTGTAGGTGTACATATTTCTAGGTTTCAAGTTTGAACTTTTATTTTTATTTTTTGTGTTTGATTTTGTTTTATTTTGTGTCACTTGTTATTTTAGAGACATGACATCTTGGAATTATGAGAGTTTTGATATTGGTAATTCTACTTTTGATCCTCCTTATGCATATTGTGGAGGAAACCAACCATTGCCAAATTATCAAAATATTCCCGATAGCGAGTTATGTACACCAACTCAATCTTATGTGTGGAATGTGCGTGATATATGTGGTGGTCAAGATGGTCACTTTCATGATTGTGCGTATATTTCTTATCCTCCCCTAGTCTCTTGCTATAATGGTTCTACTTTATCTAGTGAAGTAAATAGGAACAAAGAACCCAGGGAAGCTGACCTGAAGGAGATCAAAGATATGTTAAAGTGCCTTCTATAATAAAATAATGAGAAACAACTGCAGATAGAAAGGCAAGAGGCAACTATTAGCAACTTGGAGGCTCAAGTGAGTCAAGTGGTTAAAGCTTTTAATGCTCAGCAAGACAATTTTATGGATAGTAGCCAAAATGAGCATGTATTAGATGTAGAAATCGAGGTTCTAATGGAGGAGGTCAGAGTAGAACACCAACAATCATTCGAACTATATTTTGAGGATGTCGATGTTGTAGAAGAGATATTAGAGTCAACCAAGGACATTGATAATACATATTTAGCTGACTCTAGTGTCATTGAGGTTGAGAATGTAGACAATCCAAATGTTCATGTAGTTGAGCACATTGGTCCACACTCCAAGTATTTTTCCACATTGTGTTTGGATGATGATATAGAAATAGAGTCATCCGGTCCACTTGAGGATTCAAGGAATGATGAAAAAGGTGCCTACATTCTAGAATTCTTCTTGCTAGAAAGTCAAAATTACACACCTCATCTAAAGGCCAAGAAGTGCAGAATACTACATTGTTTCCTTGGGCCAGTTAGATTCATTACACTACCCCAGGAGCATAATCATAATCTTGAATCAAAACTTGGGGTTAAATTCATAAGCTCGAGGTGGAGGCAAAAAGTGATTCACGTCGTGCCGCGACGTTAAATCAAGTGCTTGTTGGGAGGCAACCCAGCTTTACTGTTTTCTTTCATTTTTTAGTTTTTAAATTGTACTATGTTTGTAGTGTTGATTTTTGATTTTTTAGGAGCATGGAAAGCAAAGCCACTGGAAGGATGCAACAACAAACCAGATGGTCGGAACTAAGTGTGAGGTACCCGCACAAAGGACCAGGCCTGGGAGAAGTCTGAGTACCTCATGAGCTGCTAATGCTTTGGCCTTTGGCCGACCAGGGAGTTTCTGTTACCCTCTTGTATTTATGGGTGTGCATTGGGGACAATGCACAATTTTAAGTGTGGGGTGAGGAGATTGTCTGGGTGACTTTCTATGCTATTTTAGTCGTGTTAGTTTAATTGGATAATACTTTTTATTTTTTAAATAGAAAATATTGGACTTTTCCCGATAATGGATCTATTAGACAATTTTCTTGAGGGATTTAAGTCGAAATGAAAAAGACAAAAAGATTTTCTTTTGTTAGGTAGTGTAGCAATTACCCCTTGGTTTTGTTTTGTGCCACGGTTCTTTTCCAAGGGTTTTGTTTGAACCGGGTGTAGCTAGTTTTATTTTTATAGGAATAAGAGACATTGTGTTGTGTTTTGAATTGAAGCAATATCTCTTGACTTTGTTATGCCTTGAGAATAGTGAGTACTTTGGATGTGACGCTTAGGCTCAGTTTTTGACTTTTGTAGAAATACCTTAAATCGTATAATCTTAACTTTACTTAACTGCTTTGACTAGAGTGTCTTGATGAATCCAATCCTGAGTGAGTTATGTACCATGTGTGTGTGAGGTTTGTGTGTTATTCTGTGCATTGCATTTGATGTCTAGAACTTGCCTCGTGTGTTTGCAAAGTGAAATAATAGTTTTGTTCAGTCTTGGAAGTGATATAGGCGTTTCTTTGTTGAGCCCGATATATATATTTTACCCGCCTAATTGTTATGTAACGTAGTTAACCCCTTTGAGCCTGTAATCCTATTTCTTTGGCAACCACATTACAAGCCTTACCCATTTATTTGAATTAACCTGTTCACCTCTTATGAGCACTTGAATTATTATGAACTTTGTAAATGTTAAAGTGTGGGGTGGATGGTGGGGCTTTTGAGTGGAACTAATGAAAAAAGGAGAAAGGTGCAATGTGTTGAAAAAAATAAAAGCCACTTGAATTGAAGAAAGAAAAAAATATATAGTTGTATTGTTGTGAATAATATTCCTTTGGTGGCTTTTGATATAATTGTGCTTAAAGAAGTATGGGGTAATATATATTTATGTGAAGGTGGAGTTATGGTTTCACATAAGTGTGGGGTTTTAAATGTTAAAGTGTATGTATTAAAGTGCTTAGGGAGGTGTAGTCACTCTTATATCTAAATGTATCCTATCCGCCCCGCAGCCTACATTACAACCAAATAAAGTCCTACTTTATCCGAGACTGAATGAGCTCGTTAGTAGAGTAGTACACTACGGGCAAGCCTATGGTGCATCTTTTGTGGCATATGAATGTTATTTCTAAGAGTGAGTGAATACTTTCTATCTTGAGTTTGTAAGTGTTCTTAAATTTTATTGTGTGGAACTACTCTCTTTTGTTGTGTGAGGGCACTTGATTCATGAGGGAAAGGTAATGTTAGTGACCTCTATGTTAGGGTCAGTGGGTGAGTTGTGAATAATGCGTGGTACTTGTGAGTCAAATATTGAGGTGAAGATGTTACGCTTTTGTGCTTAGTCTATTTCAAATATTGTTGGTATGATGAGTTAGGAGAATTGTTTAAAAATGCCGTGTCTATATAAAGTGTAGTTTGATTGCTCGAGGACGAGCAATGGTTTAAGTATGGGGTGTTGATGATAGGCTATAATTACGAATTTTAGTCACTTATTACACTCTAATTAACTGCACTTTAGGAGTGATTCCGAGCTATGTAGATATTATGGAATGAATTCAAGTGATTTGGAGCTTTGAAGTCTGAGTAAAATCACAAGGAATTAAGACGGCATCATGTTCGAGGATCAACGGATGATAGTTTAGAACGAACGAAGAATCAAGCAGGCATATTGCGCATAATCTAGTAAAATGCACATAACTTTTCTCCCAACGCTCCATTTGGGATCCACAATATATGGTTGGAAAGCTAATTCAAAGGGCTAAAACTTTGATGTGTTACGGGTTTTGAAATTCCCAACAGAATAGGGTGAAGAGTGTGCGGCTGCGCACTGACCGCGCATATGGGGCAGAAAGTGTGAAAAGTGCGCGGCCAAGTGCGCGGCCGCGCACGTCCTGTCCGCAAAAAGTGTCCTTTTTTGCGTAGGAGAAGGTATAATTGTTTGGGCCCGACCCTACTTGGTATATATACATGAAAAAATAGTATTTTGAGGGCTTAGACACCACTTTAGGTAAGACAACACTCAAGGAGGCAAGAATACGTTAGGATCAAGGAGGAAGATTTAACCACGAGTTTTTCCCCTTCTTCTTCCTACTTTTCATTGTTGGTTATGACTGTTAGTATTGTAGTCTTACATACTATTATGAGTAACTAATTAATTATCTAGAGTTTTGATGGAACCTCTTGGAGGATGAATTCTTGTTATGTTTTAATATAATTTAACCTTTGAATTTATATATTTGTCAGCTACGTGCTTATTTCAGTTGATTGAATGGCCATCAATTGACTGTGCCTATCTATTATGTGTTTCTTGAGAAAGGATACATATTTAGGTGATTTTTGAACAACGTCACTCCTAACGTATGTGAGAAATCAATACAGTAGGTTTAAAGGTAGGTTTAGAAATAACAAAGCTTTGACATGGTCATAGTGAGCGGTTTGATAAAGCCAACTAGCGTAGTTCGAGAGAATATGTCTAGTAAATTGTTGTAGTTGCTCGAGAGAGAATTGCGGTACCTAAAGTGCTCACGATCAGTAGAGAATACATAGGCGAAAATGTAGGAAACATAGCGGGAAGGATTTCGACAATTGGAAAAATCATAACTCTACACCTCTTAAATTTAGTCTCCAACCCTTAGTATCTTTAGTTGTTAATTTATTGCTTTAGTTTATTAGTTAATTAGTTAGATATAAGAATCTTAATATTTATAACTTAGGAATTGTTCAAGCTTATCTTCTTGGTGATAGTGAATAGTTGTAGCTAAACCTTAGTTCTCTGTGGGATTCGATTCCAAACTCTTAGACCGGATTATATTTGCAACGGCCGCTTAGTCCTTTTTATAAGGCATAGTTGGGCGTGATCACCATGATATTTTCGGAGCATAGAAACATGGAACACTGGATGAACTGCAGCTAGACTAGGTGGTGGTGCAAGTCTGTATGCCATCTCTCCAACCCTCTCAAGAATCTCAAAAGGTCCGATATACCTAGGGATCATCTTGCCCTTCTTCCCGAACCTCATATCATGGGCAAAACCCGGAGCAAGACCAGCTCCCTAACCATGAATGCCACGTCGCAAACCTTATGATCCGCATAACTCTTCTGTCGGTATTGGGCTGTACAAAGTTGATCCTTAATCAATTTAACCTTTTCCAAATCATCCTGAACCAAGTCTGTACCCAATAGCCTAGCCTCGCCGGCTCAAACCAACCCACCGGAGACCGACACCGTCTACCATTCAAAGCCTCATACGGGGCCATCTGAATGCTCCAATGATAACTATTGTTGTAGGCAAACTCCACAAGCAGCGAGAACTAATCCCAAGAACCCCCAAACTCCATCACACACGCACGAAGCATATCCTTCAATATCTGAATAGTATGTTCGGACTGTCTGTCCGTCTGAGGGTGAAATATTGTACTCAACTCCACACGTGTTCCCAACTCATGCTGCACGTCCCTCCAGAACCGCGATGTAAACTGCAAACTCCGGTCAGAGATGATAGATACCGGCACATCATGAAGCCTGACAATCTCGCAAATATAAACCTGAGCCAGCTGCTCTGAAGAGTAAGTAGTCACAACTAGAATGAAATGAGATGACTTGGTCAATCTATCCACAATCACCCAAACTACATCGAACTTCCTCTGAGTCAGTGGGAGCCCAACAACCAAATCCATAGTGATCCACTCCCATTTCCACTCTGGGATCTCTAACTTCCAATGCAATCCACCTGGTTGTTGATGCTCATACTTCACTTGATGACAATTTAGGCACCGAGCTACATATTCCACTATGTCCTTCTTCATTCTCCTCCTCCAGTAATGCTTCCTCAAGTCCCGATACATCTTCACGACACCTGGATGAATGGAGTACCGCAAACTGTGAGCCTCCTAGAGAATCAACTCACGCAAACCATCTACATAGGGCACATATAGCCTGCCCTACATCCACAATACACCATCATCTCTGATAGTGACCTCCTTGGCATCGCCATGCTGAACTGTGTCCTTGAGGACAAGTAGATGGGGGTCCTCATACTGACGCTCTCTGATACGATCATAAAGAGAAGACTGAGAAACCGCACAAGCCAAAACTCAGCTCGTCTCAAAAACTTACAATCTAACAAACTGGATGGCCAAGGCCTGAACATCCAAGGCTAATGGCCTCTCTGCTACCGGTAGATATGCTAAGCTATCCAAACTCTCCGCCTTGCGACTCAAGGCATCGGCCACCATGTTGGCCTTCCCGAGATGATATAGAATGGTGATATCATAGTCCTTAAGGAACTCTAACCACCTCCGCTGCTGCAAGTTAAGATCCTTCTGTTTGAACAGATGCTATAGACTCCGCTGGTCGGTGTAGACCTCACAAGGGACACCATACAAATAGTGTCCCCAAATCTTCAAGGCATGAACACTAGCTGCTAACTCGAGGTCGTGGACAAATATATCTTCTCATGCACCTTCAGTTGTCTAGACGCGTAGACAATCACTCTGCCATCCTGTATCAACACCGCACCGAGTACTGGGATGTGGTTAAATCTGTCTTGAGATTTTGAAAGCTCTCCTCAAACTCCTCGGTCCACCTAAACGGAGCACCCTTCTGGGTCAATCTGGTCATAGGTGCTGTAATAGATGAGAAACCCTATACAAATCGACGGTAATACCCTACCAAACCTAGAAAACTCTGGATCTCTGTAGCTGAAGACGGTCCGGGCCAACTCTGCACTGCTTCAATCTTCTTCGGATCTATCTTGATCCCCTCACTCCATACTACATGACCTAAAAATACCACCGAATCTAGCCAAAATTTGCACTTTGAAAATTTTGCATATAACTTCTTTTCTCTCAAGGTATGAAGCATAATCCTCAGGTGATGCTCATGATCCTTCCGGCTCTAGGAGTACACCAGAATGTCGTCAATAAACATAATGAAGAATGAGTCAAGATAGGGTTGAAATACACTGTTCATCAAGTGCATGAATGCTGCTGGGGCGTTGGTCATCCCAAAAGACATCACAAGGAACTCGTAATGTCCATACTGAGTCCTGAAGGCAGTTTTCGTGAAATGTGGCTCCCTAATCTTCAACGGATGATAGCCTGAACGCAAGTCAATCTTAGAGAACACTCTGGCACCCTATAGATGATCAAATAGGTCATCAATACGTGGCAATGGATACATGTTCTTCATTGTAACCTTGTTCAATTGGCGATAATCAATACACATGCGCATGGAACCATTCTTCTTATTTATAAACAAGACTGGAGGACCCCAAGGCGACACACTAGGAAAATGAAGCCCTTATCAAGCAACTCTTGCAACTGCTCCTTTAACTCTTTCAACTCTGATGGGTCCATGCGATAGGGTGGAATAGAAATGGGCTGAGTGCCCGGTAACAAATCAATACTAAAGTTAATATCCCTGTCGGGCGACATGCACGGAAGATCCGTCGGAAATACATCTGGATAATCCCTCACTACCGGAACTGACTCCACGGTAAGAGTATTAATAGTGACATCCCTCACGAAAGCTAAATAAACATTACACCCCTTCTCAACCATACACTGAGCCTTTAGAAATGAGATAACTCTGCTAGGAACACAATCTAAAGCACTTCTCCATTCTATCCATGGTAATCCTGGCATAACCAGCATCACGGTCTTGGCATGATAATCAAGAATAGCATGATAGGGTGACAACCAATCTATGCCCAAAATAATATCAAAATTTACCATACGGAGCAACAATAGATCGGCTCTAGTCTCAAAACCACCAAGAACAACTAAACACGACCGATACACACGGTCAACACCAATAGAATCTCCCACAGGTGTGGACACATAGACAGGAGAACTCAAAGAATCATGGGATACACACAAATACAGTGCAAAATAAGATGACACTTAGGAACAATTGGAGCCTACATCAAATAAGACTGATGCATCTCTATGACAGGCTGGAACAATACCTGTGATGACTGAGTCGGATACAACTTCCTCCGTCCTAGAAGGAAGAGCATAATATCTGGCCTGGCCTCCCCATCTAGGGCGACCTTTGCCTGCCCGACCTCCACCTCTATCTGGATGTACAGGTGGGGTAGCAAGTGGTGCGACGACCATTGACTGAGAAGCCTGAGGACCCGGTGGAATACGCGGAGCCTGAGTAGTCGGTGGAGGTGAACCCCTCCTGAGTCTGGGCAACCCCTCACCATATGATGAGTGTCACCACACTCAAAACATGCTCTTGAAGGATGTGGTTTCTGTGGCTAGCTAAGGCCTGATCGGCTGGACTGACCACTGAAAGCACCCCGTGCAGGAGGTGCACTAAACAATGGCGGTTCATAACAGGGAGCCTGAGGCCTATAAGTGGCCGGAATACCACAGGAGGCTAGAAGTGCTAAATGAACAGAGCAACTCACATAGCCCCTACCATGACGAGCTTCAACTGGGGCACGAGTACCACTATATGTGCCAGAATCTCGAGACCTCTTGGCCTCCCTCTCCTCTCTCTCCAGAGTCAACATACCTTCCAATATCCTAGCGATCCCCACTACCTGTTGGTATGCGATGTCCATCTCCAACTCTCGGGCCATGCTAAATCTGATACTGGGGTTGAGCTCCTCGATAAATTGACGGACTCGCTCTCTAACATTAGCAACCAAGGCTGGTGTATGCCTAGCGAAATCACTGAATCGGACCGCATACTAGGACAGGGCCATGGATTGGCGCAACTGCTCAAACTATGCGCGCCATGCATCTATGAGACTTTGGGGAATATATTCCCTCAAGAACATATCTGAGAACTGAGTCCAAGTAAGTGAAGCTGCCTCGACCGGACTACCCAACTCATATGCTCGCCACCACTGATAGGCCATTCCCTTAAGCTGGAATATATTGAAAGCAATCCTACTAGACTCCACAATACCCATAGTACGGAGGATACGGTGGCACTCCTCAAGAAAACACTGGGCATCCTCTGATGCCAAGCCACTGAAAGTAGGAGGGTGGTACTTCTTGTACCTCTCGAGCCTCAGCTGCTCCCCCTCAGAAATTGCTTCCCTAACCTCGGGCTGAACTGGGCTACCAGTTGTAGTGGTATGACCTCTGGGACCTGATCAACCTGAACCCGCTGCTCTGGGGTACGAGGGGTGGGAGTTTGTACTCCTCCCTCGGCCTGAGATGTGGCAGGAGCAAGTGGTATCAACCCTGCCTGAGCCAATGTGCGAACATGCTCAGAAACTGGGCGGGAATCTCCTGGAGGGCTTGTGCAGTAACATGCATCTCAGGTACCTTCCCTCCAACTAGAGCTACTGGTGGCTCCTCTTTAGCAGTTCGTGTGGGTGCTCTGGATGCACCATGTGGACGTCTCGGCCTCTACCCGACCCCGGTCTCTCGCAGCTCTAGCAGGGGGAGCGAGTGTCTGGTCATCTGATCCAGCTGTACGTGTCTGATCTTACTAGTTTGAGCAGCTACATCAGATGGTGATGTGAAGAAGATTCTTTTAAAAGGTAAGAATCGCAACAATATTCTTGCAATAAATAGTGTGCTCGTAAGAAGGGCTCCTCCACCTCTTAAGGCTTTAGGTGGTGCTCAAACAAAGATATTATCTCAATAGATGTCAATATTGTTTCGGCATACCTTTATTTCCAGATTATTCACTGACGCGATTGAAAGCTTGCTCCAAGGTATCACATATCAAGACACCAAATATGCAAGGAGTACCATAATTTAGATCTGCTGAAAGTACTCCAGATGTGGCAGCATCAATGACATCATCATAGTGAGACATATCACCTCTTATCACAGCCCCAATACAGAGTATTCTTTGATATTTCTATGACTTCCCAAGCTGATATGCAACCATGCTAATTTCAAAGTAGTCAGGAACCCACACAACATCAGCATTTTTCGAGTTAACTCTTGAAAGTCTGCAAATCTCCCTCCAAATATTTATTGGTGATAAGATCATTGAGATATGCAACAACAATAGCAAAGAGACGGCCTTGGACAAAGGTAATAGAACCTTACAGATGACGAACAACATATGTTTGAAACAAATTCTTCCTGTCGCAATATCTCTCAATTGCATACTAGATCGAAATGTTGAGATTGGGTGAATGATAGTGCAGGTGAAGAGGTTATGCTTTGTCTGTAGAAAGGTAAAGACAAAGAATGAAAAGTAGAATTCATTTGTGTGGTATTCACAGTTGTTATATAAGGAAAAAGATTGCACTGAAAGCCGCTATTAAATCTTTTTTGAACTCTCTCAGGACTTGGGATAAATATAAATTTACTTTTCTTGTAAGTGTTGGCGAGTATTAGACTTTGATTTTTCTTCTTTATATAATAAGTACGTTGGGCTTGGAGTACCAATATTCATGCCAAAGTTTCTCGGCATGTCCCATGCCTTTTCGACAATTTCTGCGTGTCCTATGTTGGATTCATATTTAATTTTTGAGCTTTATTTTCTTTTCAACCATGTTGAGTGCCTTAATACCAACATAATCAACTCGACAAGGTACTTGACATATCAGTGCAAAATCATTTTATACTCTTAAACAAATATATCAATGAAGAAAATGATCTTCAAATAGCTTAACTTATGAGCAAGTGGAATCCCACCACTTGCGAAGTCGAGTCGCAATATCAAATTGCATCTGCAAGAAGAATCCATTAATAATTTTGGACCAGACACTCTACGAGATGAAATAATTAATCTAAGAGAAACTATATTATAAAAAATAAAATAGTATCCATAACAAGCGATGAAGTATGTGTAAGCTGATAGAGGTGGGTGCTTATCATAATATAAAAAATAGCAAATTTATGTGTGTTTTGTATGAACGAAAATATTTTTGCTGAAATTGTTTTTTACTTTTTCATATTTAGTTAGCTTAGATATTTTTGAAAAATAATTTTCTTAACAACTCATTTTCTCTCAGTAGAAAAAAATGACTTTCCTAACAAAAGTAGAAAATATATTTTTAAATTCTCTTTCAACCTTCCCTAATCCCATCCTCACCCTACAATACACCCTTGCTACTCCCGCCACAAGACCCCCGACCTCACCCTGACCATTCCGGACCTACACCTACCATAGAACCGCTACCCCTTCCTCCCTCCCACCCTCTAACCCCTCACCCTTTTGTGCAACATGCACTTCTCTTTCAAGTTCAAGGTTCAGGGTTAAGGTTCGAGGTCAAGATCGCGGTTAGGGTTCAAGGTTCAGGTTCGGGGTCATGTAAGGGGGACAAGATCGAAGGTTAGGATATGGGGTCGAAGGTTTGGGTCGGGATCGAGGTTCGGATTAGGGTTCAGGATCATGGATAGGTGTCGTGATCGAGATTAGTGGTTCTGATTCAAGGTAGGGGTTCAAAGTCGAGTTCAGTGTCTGGGTGGGGTTCAAGTTCGAGGTCAGGAGTCAGTGTCAAGTGTAAAGGTCAAGGTCAAAGTTAGGGTCAAAGTTGGGTATCAGGGTTTGGAGTCAGGGTGCGGGTTTTAGATCGAAGGTCAGGATTAGAAAATTGAGGTTCAGGGTGAGGACAAGATTTAGAGTCGGGATCAGGTGTCGAGGTCGTGGTTCAGGGTTAAGGTCTAGGTTTGGGGTTTGGGTTTAAGTTACATGTTGGGGTTTGGGATCAGGTGTCTAGGTTGGGATATGGGTTTGGGTTCGGGACCAGGGATGGATGTTGGTGTTGGTATCGAAGTTCAGGTTTGATATCACGAGTTGGGCTGGGGGTGAGGGTTCGACTTGGGTTTAGGATAGGGATCGGGGTTTGAGGCCTGGTTTGGAGTCAGGGTTTGCAGTCGGGTCTAAGCTTGACCCTTACCCTGACCCAACCCCAAATCTCAACCCAACCCCAACCTTCGACCCATATCTTGACCTTCGACCCTAACCTCGAACTTGAACCCCGGGAGCAACTCCGATCTCGACCCTAACTTAGACCCGACTGCAAACCCCAACCCCAATGTCGGACCTGATCTCGAACCTCGCCCCGCCTTGGACTCTTCTCTTGCCTTCGATCTCGACCCTAAATTCCAATTCTAACCCCGACCCCTGACTCTAAACTCTGACCCCGACCATGAACCCTAACTCTGAACCTCGATATCCCGACCACCGACTTTGGCCCTAGAATCGGAACTCCACTGCCCTCTCCTCCCCTTGCCCTCACCCATTTTGTCTTACATAGTGTTTGCCTGGATTATATATTTTTAAAAAATTAATTTTTTTGTAGTTAACCAAACACAATAAAATAAGTAAGAAATACTTATTTGCCAAGAAAAATATTTTCTGTCATACCAAACACACCCATAGTGTGGTCGAATTTTCCTTCTAAAGTTAAGCTAGATTTTCAAAATGGACAAATATAAATATAACCAACGTACAATTTTACCTAATTATTTAAATTACAAGACACTTGAATTTATTAGTTTTTGCAAATATATGCATAGCCTATGAAATATAGAGTTGACATTCTCTCTTACTTTTCATATTTGAGTTTCTCTTTCTTTAAGTTGTGGTCATTCAAGCTCCTCTTCTTCTTCAATTGCACATAATCTAGCCTTATCCTCATATCCCTTTCATTCTCGGATTGCAACATGCCAACACCTCCTTTAGAGCCTAGCTAATACTTGTCATCGCACTTCTCTGTAGATAACCGTACATCTCTCACTTTTCTATAATTTTCTTTCAAACTTTATTTCGTTATCTTTCACTTCTTGCAATTGTTTTCTATGTTGTGCCTTTTCCTTTTGCTCTAGAAGTTATGGTACATATTTACCTAAACCCTAAATGTTGAATTCTTTTTAAGAAATGTTACATCCGCCACTAAGGATAAAAATAGAATTGATAAGAAAAAATTAATTAAGGATGTTAAACCTCATCAATCAGCCAAGTTGTTCTAATTTTTCTATTAAAATGCTATTAAGTAAATAAATATTGAAATAATTGCAAATGTAATGAATAATGAAATTGTACATTCGTGTGATGAGTTGAATTTGATCCGTACTTTGACGTCATAATTATATTATTTTATGCTTATCGCCCCTTTTTTTTTTTATATTCTTGGTTTTGTTTCTCCTACCTCTTCTTCTGTCACATGTCACTTTTTATTAGGCTTTTAGACCATTTGAAGAAGAGATTATTATACAAATAATCGGTCAGATTCGCTATTTACTTCTTTTATCCGGTATATATAGATTATACACAATTATACACATATTGCATATGCATTATGTTGGCATAAGCTGTAACAGAAGATTTGTGCAGCGATTTTAGGGAGAGATTATAGGGATTCCTTCTTATTTGTCTCCAATTATAGATTCCAAGATCATAGCCTAAACTCATGTACAGTAATTATTACCTTCCAAGTATAGATCCTTTGTATATGTTATATATATAAACAACATCTTGTATTCATTATAATTCAATACAGTATGAAATAAAAGGTTACCATTCTTGACATGGTATCAGAGCGTAGGCGTATGCTCTAAGATCTGAGGCGACTTTCTGTGGAATAACAGGAAGAAAGAAAATAAAGAGACCATAGATTGAAGCAATGGAAGAATCTACTCCCTCAACAGAAGACTCCCAAAGTGAGAACTCAATCCTTGTCGACTTAACATCTAGAATATCACACATGTTAAGCCAAACACCAACCATAACCAGTCATGAACCTATAGCAGCACCAATTGGCGTCAAGTTAAATGACACCAATTATGGAACTTGGTCCCAAGTTGTAGAGATGTACATCTCAGGAAAAGACAAGTTGGGATACATAAATGGAGATCTCCCACAACCTCTTGAAACAAATCCTAGTTTCAGGAAGTGGAGAACAGAAAATGCAGTGGTGAAGGGATGGCTGATCAACTCTATGGATCCAAGTCTAATTGGTAACTACATCAGATTTCCAACAGCAAAAGCTGTGTGGGATGCTATTGCTACAACATATTTTGATGGTAGCGACACTTCACAGGTTTATGATCTTAAGAGGAAGGTGACAAGGCTCAAACAAAGTGGAGGATCTATTGAAACCTATTACAACAACCTGCAAGGTCTATGGAGTGAAATTGATTTTCGTCGCCCAAATCCAATGAAATGTGAAATCGATGTACAAAAGTATAACTCTATTTTACAGGAAGATAGAGTCTATAGGTTTCTGGATGGATTAGATGATCGACTTGACAAGATCTGAGGGGATGTACTTCAACTTCAGCCATTTCCTACAGTGGAACAGGCCTATGCCCATGTTCGCCGTGAAGATCTAAGACAAACGGTGATGTTAACAAAGGGAGATGTTGTTCCTGCTGCTTCTGCTATGATCTCAAAGGGAGGACTGAAGCAAAATCAACAACTCTCACTTCATCTGCTCTCAAATGGGAAGCATACTACATCAGCGAAGTCAAAGTTACAATCAGATGAAGGGGGCTGCGCACACTGTGGAAATATGAAGCACACTAAAGATACCTGTTTCAAGTTGAAGGAATATCCAGAATGGTGGCATGAACTCAAGGCAAAAAGAAAACATGAAGCTGGTCGAGCTGCATTAGTGAACACCAGAGACTCTCCTAATGCTACGACAGACATGTATTCTCAACTTATTCCACAAACAGACTCTTCTCCTGCTGCAGCGAACATATCTATGGCTCTTAATGATTCAGGTAACCTTGATTGGATTATTGATTCAGGGGCGACTGATCACATGACGTTTGATTCAAGAGACTTTGTTGAATCCAGTCAACCAAAAAGAACGTGCATTGCTAATGCTAATGGAGTGACATATCCAGTTATAGGGGCTGGAAAAGTCGCACTCTCACCCTCTTTCTCACTACCAAATACTCTTTTAGTTCCATCTCTTTCAGCTAAATTGTTATCTGTTGGCCAAGCTACTGAGGAAATGAACTGTTGTGTACTAATTTATCCTAAGTTTTGTTTGTTTCAGGATATTCTCACCAAGGAGATTATTGGTCGTGGTACTAAAAGAGATGGGCTTTACTACATGGATGATTTCATCCTTGGCCGGGCAAATATTGGACAAGGGATCGGTGAAAAAGAACGACAGATTTGGTTGTGGCATCGTCGACTGGGACATCCATCATTTTCTTAAGGCATTTGTTTCCAAGTTTGTTTTCCAACATATGTGAATCTGATTTTAGGTGTGAACCTTGTATCATGGCCAAAAGTCATCGTGTTTCTTATCCTATAAGTTCAAACAATTGTGAGATACCCTTTATGTTGATTCACTCGGATGTTTGGGGACCAGCTCCTATATCGATTTCCTCAGGTTATAGATGGTTTGTAACCTTCATAGATGATTGTACACGTATGACTTGGCTTTATTTGATGAAAAATAAGAATGAAGTGTTTGCAATATTTCGCTCTTTCCATAGCATGGTCAAGACTCAATTCTCTGCTAAACTTCAAATTCTTCGGTCTGATAATGGTGGGGAATATGATAATAATGAGCTACAGGAATATTTTAAAGAACATGGCATGTATCATGAAACTACTTGCTCTCAAACGCCACAACAAAATGATGTTGTGGAGCGAAAAAATAGACTTATCCTTGAAACAGCTCGAGCGCTCTTAACAACAACACATGTACCTCGACGTTATTGGACAGATGCAGTTGTTGCTGCTGTTTATTTGTTGAATCGAGTGCCATCTCGAGCATTGAAATTTAAAACTCCATTACAAACTCTTGCTCATCATGTACCATTACCATCTGTCTTAATGCTTCCACCTTGCATATTCGGTTGTGTTGCTTATGTTCATCTTCATAAAAATCAGCGGACCAAGCTTGATCCATGTGCTGTCCGTTGTGTGTTCCTAGGATATGCGACTCACAAGAAAGGCTATAGATGCTATGATCCTACTACCAAGCATCTCTATGTTACAATGGATGTTACATTTCTTGAATCTGAAACTTTCTTTGGAAAATCAGTTTCACATTCTTCTCTTAAGCAGAAGCTTCTTGGTGAAGAGCAGAATGTGAATGGTTGGGAAAACTGGCCATGCTTTGAAGATACAAACGTGGAAACAAATGACACTGATGGTGCAACTAAATCAGATGAAGTTCAATTGCTACAACCTGTTCTAGTTGAGACTCAACCAATCCCTGAAGAAATTCAAGGTGACCTGGTTAAGCAACCACCAATGGAAATGACAAGTTCGGAAGATGATCGGACAAGGAGTATGCAGGAGGATCCCATACAACAAGGACAAACCATTTCTCACAATTTAGTACCAAACAACCACTCTCCTGAGAATACTCCTGAGGTACAATCTCTTGACTCCTCTCTCAATAACGCTATTGATACTATTGATGCTTCTGTTAGTTACAAATTACCTTTCAGACATAATCGTGGTAAGCAACCAAATCGGTACTCACCAGTTCATGAAAAAAACAAGGCGAAGTATCCGATTGCTAACCATGTCTGTACTCAAAGACTATCACAACCCCTCAAAGCAATACAAGGCAGATGGGTCAATCGATCGCTATAAGGCAAGACTTATAGCCAAGGGATTTATGCAGTCATATGGTATAGACTATCATGAGACATTTTTACCAGTAGCAAAGTTGAATACGATCAGAGTATTGTTGTCGTCTCTTGCTGCAAACTTGGATTGGCCACTACATCAGTTTGATGTAAAGAATGCATTTCTTCATGGGAACCTTGCTGAAGAAGTGCACATGACTATTCCACCGGGCTTTACTACCTCACAAGGTGGAGTTGTATGCAAATTGCAGAAGGCACTATATGGACTGAAACAATAACCAAGGGCGTGGTTTGAACGATTTAGCTTGGCTATGAGGAAGCATGGATTCAAACAGAGCAATTCAGATCATACTCTATTCTTGAAGCATCGGAAAGGGATGGTAACTGCTCTAATTATTTATGTTGATGACATGATAATTACAGGGAATAACAAGGAGGAGATCTCAAATTTGCAGAAGCATTTGGCAACAGAATTTGAGATGAAGAATCTTCGAGGACTAAAATATCTTTTGGGAAACGAGGTAGCTCGATCAAGTCAAGGCATTTTTCTTCGGGAAAAGACCAAAACTATACATCTTTGGCTTTAGAATCAAAGTCATACATATTCTTTCACATGAAACATTAATAGTACATTTACTTTAATAAAGTGGTGCAATTTTAGTCATAACAGTGAAAAAAAGCCCAAAAACATACATTATCTTTGGCTTTAGACTCAAAGTCATACATATTCTTCTACATGGAGCACTAATAGTTCATTTACTTTAACAAAGTGGTGCACTTTTAGTCATAACATTAAACACATTTTAATTTTTAACAGAAATCTAAGATCTAACAAAATATTTGTTCCCTTTATTTTCTTGTTTACCGAAAGAAATAAAGATGACAGATTTATCTAGATAGCAAATAGTAAATATACATAGAATTTATTTACTATTTATCTATTTACTATACGTAAAATATACATTTTACTAAGAAATGTTAAACACTGTTAATTTTTATTTGCAATAATTTTTATCTAGATAACCTCAAATGTTATCTAGAATTTTTATTATATACATAATATTTACTATACGTTGACATAAAATAAATATACGTAAAATCATTGCTGAGAGTAAAATAAATTTTATTACTAAAATAAATATACGTAATATATATTTATTAAATTTTTTTATTTTATGGGAGTCGGCGTATAGTAAACATAATATTTATTTTTATTTTATGTATATATAATAAAAAATCTAGATAACATTTGAGATTATATAGATAAAAATCATTGCAAATAAAAATTAACGGTGTTTAACATTTCTTAGTAAAATGTATATTTTACGTATAGTAAATAGATAAATAGTAAATAAATTCTATGTATATTTACTATTTGCAATTCAGATAAATGTGTCATCTTTATTTCTTTCGGTAAACAAAAAAATAAAGGGAACAGATATTTTGTCACATCTTAGATTTCTGTTAAAAAATAAAATGTGTTTAGTGTTATGACTAAAAGTGCACCAGTTTGTTAAAGTAAATGGACTATTAGTGCTTCATGTAGAAGAATATGTATGACTTTGAGTCTAAAGCCAAAGATAATGTATGTTTTTTGGACTTTTTTTTCACTGTTATGACTAAAATTGCACCACTTTATTAAAGTAAATGTACTATTAATGCTCCATGTGAAAGAATATGTATGACTTTGATTCTAAAGCCAAAGATGATGTATTGTTTTGATCTTTTCCCTCCATTTTTCTCTCACAAAGGAAATATGTTCTTGATTTGCTAGCTGAAACAGGAATGCTTGAATGTAAGCCTGCAAATACTCCAATAGTTCAAAACCATGGACTCAGAGTACACTCAAACCAGATACCTACAAATGGAGAAAGGTACCAACGGCTGGTGGGAAAATTGATTTACCTATCTCATACATGGCCAGATATTGCCTATGCGGTGAGCTTGGTTAGTCAATTCATATATAACCTTAGTGAGGAACATATGGATGGTGTACTTCGAATTCTACGCTACTTAAAGTCTTCTCCTGGAAGTATCCCTGACAGAAAATCAACATCAAGATATTTCACTTTTGTTGGTGGAAACCTAGTCACTTGGAGAAGTAAGAAGCAAAAGGTAGTCGCATTGTCTAGTGCAGAAGCTGAATTTAGAGGCATGGCTAGAGGACTTTGTGAGCTTCTTTGGTTGAAAGAGTTACTGAAAGAGATTGGTTATTCATCTGGTTCAACAATGAATCTGTTTTGCGATAACAAAGCGGCCATAGAGATTGCAAATAATCCAATTCAACATGACAGGACAAAACATGTCGAAATGGACCGACATTTTATCAAGGAAAAACTCGAAGATAAAATAATTCAATTCCCATTTGTAAAGTCAGAAGATCAGCTGGCTGACATCCTTACAAAGGCAGTATCAAGCAAGGTTTTCTACAGCTCATTAGACAAGTTGGGTATTGAAGACATCTATGCACCAACTTAAGGGGATGTTGGCATGAGCTGTAACAGAAGATTTGTGCAGCAATTTTAGGGAGAGATTACAGGGATTCCTTCTTATTTGTCTCCAATTATAGATTCCAAGATTATAACCTAAACTCATGTACGGTAGTTATTACCTTCCAAGTATAGATCCTTTGTATATGTTATATATATAAACAACATATTGTATTCATTGTAATTCAATACAGTATGAAATAAAAGGTTACCATTCTTGATATATATTTGCATCCACCAGCTATTTTTAGTTTAAAAAATTAGATGAACAACTGTTTAGATTAATTATTTTTTTATCAACTGTTGGTTGGAATCTTTCCAACTTAACTGGACAGATCTTATTCCAGGCTGGCCCAATTGCCACATGAGGTTTTGCTTGTTGGGGAAGTGAACATATACATGATTTTGGGGCCGTTGTTTAAGTTGTACCATATGTGTAATTTTTTTATTTTATAATTTTACCCACAAAAAACATAATTTCAGGCATACACTACTAAAATAGCACAATTTGTGTCTGAAGCTATAATTTTATCTGAAGATGTGAACTTTAAATGAAAACGTCATACATGCATACAAAAAATTAGTTGCACTTAAGATGCAAACGTGTTAAGTCCATCCTAAATACAATTTTTGCACTTAAGACGAAAACGTCCTAAGTGTATGCAATAAACGGGTTGCCCTAAGATGTGTTTAGTCTTAAGTATAATTAAAATTATACTTAAAATGTACTTAAGATGTATGTGTCTAAAGTGTAATCAATTTTCTGTATGCACCAAAGACGTTTTTATTTGAAGCTCAAATTTTTCAGAAATAGAAATTTATTAATCGAATTTCAACAATCAAACACACCTAAATTTACTTCAAATGGGCTTAAATTTGAAGTATAATCCTAACGTATTATAAAGAACAAACCCCAATAATTAATTTGTCAAAATAATGATAAATCTAACAATTTCATTGTGACGACCCCAAAAGGTCGTTTTGAGTTATAACCTTTATTTATACATTCCTAGACCTCTCATAGCTCAATTTAATGATTTACAACTTGCGTGCGTGGTCCGTATTGATTTTCGAAAAGTTTTCATGTGAAATTTCTACGCAAAATTGATTTTAATTTAAAATAAGGTTTGGGTTGACCACGTCAACATTCTTAGTAAACGACCTCAGATCGGTATTTTGACAATTCTGGTAGGTTCGAATGATCTTGTACATATGCTTGGTTGGGGTTCGAGGTGACCCGAGCGTGTTTCAGCGCATTATGTGAAAGATTGTGAAAAAATAAGTTTTTAAGTGGAAATCTAGATTTTTGATGAACGATTCTTGTTAATTGATGTAATTTTGATGATTTGAGGTAGCAAACAAGTTTGTAAGATGTTATTACACTTGTGTGCATGTACGGTTTAGAGCCCGAGGGACTCGGGTGAGTTTCGGATGCATTGCAGACTGATTCAGAATAGCTGGTGAAGTTCTGTTCCTGGTGTTGAATTGTAGGTCTCGCATTTGCGAGGAGTTGTTCGCAAATGCAAAGTGCGTTTTTGCGAATTCCAGCTTGCATTTGCGATAAAGGGCTGGGCAGGGCAATCTACTCATTTGCGAAGAAATATTTGCAATCACGGACAGTCTATTACCGCTTTTGGTATTCATTAGTCACTTTTGTGACTGGGTACTAGGATAGGCAGATTCGCGAATGCAAATCTTTGACCGCATTTGCGATGGAAGGGGGCCTCGCAAATGCGAGGTTTTTGTCGCATTTTTCACTTATGTGGTATGGGGCACTGATCGCATTTGCGATAAGTATTTCACATTTGCGATGATCAAAATTGCAAACAAGAGTTCGCAAATTGTGATACCTGCAGCTGGGTAAAAGTTGGGAAAATCGGGACTCAGCATATTTTACATCATTTTTCAACCCTAAGCTCTCTAGAGGCGATTTTTGAAGAACATTTTCTCTTTCAAATTCATTGGTAAGCGACTTTAACTAGTTTTCAATCAATTTGAATTACTTTTTCATGAATGTTAGCATCAACTCCATGAATTTCAAGGTAGAAATGCGGGATTTTGGGTAGAATTTAGGAATTTTGTAAAGTTAAAATTTAGACCTCAAATTGAGGTCGGATTTCGAAATAAATCACATAACTGGTGTCGGGGGTGAATAGGTAATCGGGATTTGATCTGAATCTCGAATTTCAACCAAGGGGGCGTGGGGTTGACTTTTGTTGACTTTTTAAAAAATGATCAAAATTGAACCTTTTTAATTCGTGTGTAGTTTCTAATGCTTATTTTGGATTGTTTGAATGATATTTGGCTAGATTCAGTTAGTCTGGAGGCATGTTCTAAAGGAAAAATCCTGGTTATTGCTGATTTAGTTTCGGAAAGAGGTAAGTGTCGTATTTAACTTTGACTTGAAGGAATTATGACTTGTTTGGTCTATTTGCTATATGAATTATGTGTGAGAATGGTGTATATGCAAGGTGACGAGTGTATATGCATTGTCATGGGTAAATCATGCAGGATGAGCTATTTATCTTTATGTCATCATTTATTCCATGTCATATCTCGTTATGTGCTTTGATTTCTACATGTCCTTGCTATTTGTGCCTTACTTATTATCTATCATCTAGTTGTTACTTGTTTTTGTTTATTTATTCCTCGATCAATATTTACTTACCTGCTATATGATCCCACATGTATTAATTGAATATCTTCATTATTTCATGCCTTAATTTCCTTTACCTTACGTCTTGCATTTTATTATGTTATATCCGACTGTGTGAGTCCCTTGTTTATTCTTGCGTTAATGATTTGTTGAGGTTTGTGAATATGAGATGTTGGTTGCCCTCTGTTTGTACTCATAGGTTCTTCATGTTTTGTATGCTTTAGTACCTTTTGTGTTGGGATTTCGGAATTGGTTGTGTTGAGTTGTTAACGATATTGAAATGATATTGGAAATGGGTTGCACACCGCAACATAATGAAAATGAAATGATATTAGGATCAGGTTGCATGCCGCAACAAATATTGATATGATATTGGAATCGGGTTGAACGCCGCAACAGATATTGCAATAATATTGGTATCGGGTTACGCGTTGCAACAGGGTATGATGTGTTGTAATTGTTTGTAACATTGGTGTTCTATTTTTGTACTGTGATGTGAGGTTATGAGATGTTGTTTTGGGGCCCTCTATTAGTTGACCTTCGGGTCCTTTTCTTATGAATTTATCCGTTTTCTCAATATTTTTATTGTTTTTTATTTATTATTCGTACATGTTTATTGTGAGTGTCTTGTGATAAACTCGTCACTATTTCGTCGAGGTTAGGCTCGACACTTACGGAGTACATGGAGTCGGGTGTACTCATAGTACACTTCTGCACTTCTTGTGCAGATCTCAATATTGGTCCTAGTGGCGCATAGAGGAGATTGCTCGGATCAAATCTATCTAGGAGACTTGAGGTAGAGTTGCACGACATTCGCAGTCCAGGAAGTCCCCTTCTATCTTGTTTTACTGTTTGTATTATTTCGAGCAGTTGTATTTTATTTTAAACTATATTTTTAGTATTCTAGTCGCTCATGTACGCGTGACTCCAAATTTCTGGGATTAGCTTAGACTGCAGTACTTATGAATTTATTTTATGTATTTCAGTCGTTAATTAATATTTTGCTTTTAAATTGTTAAAATTGGTTAATTCTTTAGCTAACATTGGCTTCCTTAGCAAATGGATGTTAGGCTCCATCACGTCCCCGTGGTTGGGATTTCGGATCGTGACACTCATTTTGCAACTAAGAAGAAGAGGAAGAAGAGACCCTCAACAGTAGTAACGAAAGGAACTTTGCAGCACCTCACTACTATAAAACACCATAAACCATCTTAAAACATGCTCACAAACACCATGTAAATCTGATGTCACCTCTATTTAAGAAGAAGGAGGAGAAGCAGAGAAGAACAACTTGTCTCAAGTTATGCATATTTTGTGTAATGACCCGACCGGTCGTTTTTCTTTATAGATCCTTGTTCCTCTAACTAAGACTCCCCGCATTTGCTTTTATTGTATTTTATGACTTGTGAGGATGGTTAGTTAGGGTTTGGTAGGGTTCGAGTGGAAATCGGAATAATTAGTTCCTTAATAGTGGCTTATAATGGTTAAGTTTGATGTGAGTCAATGTTTTGAGTAAATGTCCCCGGAACCGGGATTTGACGGTCCCAATAGGTTCGTATGATAATTTTAGACTTGAACATATGTTCGGATCGGGTTTTGGATGACCTGGGAGCATTTCGGCGCTAAATATTAAAAGTTGGCGCATTGAAGGTTTTCAAGTTTGGTTTGGAGTAGGTTTTGGTGTTACTGAGGTACGCTTGGAATTTCGAGCCTGAAAATAGTTCCGTATGGTGATTTGTGACTTGTACGCAAAATTTGGGGTCATTCCGAGAAGTCTAAGTATGTTTGTAATGACCTGGCCGGTCGTTTTGAGAGTAATAGCTCTGATCCCCTATTTTTCGCTTTTACCATATATGTTCCTACTTATGTGACTTGTCGAGAGGTTTTGTTATTGGTTTCGGAGTGTTTTGGGATACTTAGTCCCTAAAACGGAAGTTTAAGTCTTAGAATTTTGACCGTAGTCGGAACTATATGAAGACGACTCCGGAATGGTGTTTTGTCAGTTCCGTTAACTCCGTTGGGTGATTTTGGACTTAGGAGCATGTCCGGATTGTGAATTTGAGGTCTGTAGCTGATTTAGGCTTGAAATGACAAAAGTTAAATTTTAGAGATTTTGACCGGTAGTGGACTTTTTGATATCGGGGTCGGATTCTAATTTCGGAGGTTGGAGTAAGTCCATAATGTTGAATATGACTTGTGTGCAATATTTGAGGTCAACCGGACTTGATTTGATAGGTTTCGGCATCGGTTGTAGAAATTTGAAGTTTCAAGTTCATTAAGTTTGAATTGGAGGGTGATTCGTGTTTTTAGTTTTGTTTGCTGTGATTTGAGCACTTAACTAAGTTCGTATAGTATTTTAGGACTTGTTGGTTTGTTTGGTTGAGGTCCCGGTGGCCTCAAGTTGATTTCGAATGGTTAACGGATCAAATTTGATTTTGGAAGAACAACTGAAGTTGTTGCACCTAGTGTAATCGCACCTGCGCAACATTGACCGCATGTGCGAGCCCGCAGAAGCGATCCAATTGTGCGGAGGTATAACCGTATCTGCGCATCCGCAGATGCGGAAGATGGAGAGCAAAAGCGGAAGGGGCTAGGGCATGGGGGATCGCAGAAGTGGAAGAAAATCCGCAACAACGGGCGCGCAGGTGCGGCCCATTGCCCGTAGATGCGGACCCAGTCCCTTTAAGTCATTTCCGCACTTGCGATGAAAATTCCGCAAGTGCGACTATGGGCCGCAAGTGCGAGATTTCTGGACAGAACACTTAAATACAAGGGTTCGTGAGTTTTGCTCATTTTTAACATTTTGAGCTGGGGTTTGGCGATTTCTTAAGAGAATTTTGAGGGATTTCTTGAGGTAAGTCCATTGTGCTTATTTTTGATCAATTATCTTGCTTCCCCATTTATTGTTTCACCTAGTTAGTATGTATTTAAGGTGGAATTTGGGAGTTGAGACTAGGGATTTGGAGAGTTTGATTTGAGGATTTGAAGGACCATTTGGTGTCGGATTTTAGTAAATTTGATATGGTTAGACTCATGAGTGAATGAGTGTTCATATTTTGTGACTTTTACCCGATTCTGAGATGTGGGCCCGGGTCGACTTGTTAAGGCAAATTTCGGAATTTTTGTTTAAGTATTGATTTCATTAATTAAATGAGTATATTATAGTTGTATTTATGATAACCAATACTCTATAATACACAATTGTGTTCGGCTAGATTTGGGCCATTCAGAGTCGGATAATCGAGGAAAGGACATCCTTACGGATTGATTGAGCTTGGTTCGAGGTAAGTGGCTTGCCTACCCTTGTGTGATGGAAATCCCCTTAGGATTTGGTACTGTTGTGATATGTGAGCACCGTGTACGTGAGGTGACGAGTACGTACACGGGCTATTTGTTGAAAAAAATGATTTATTTTACTAAGTAGCAACCTGTTTTTCCTTTAATTTGAGTTATACCGCTTAAATGAGTATAAGTCTGTTTTCTATAATAATTGAGATACTCCAATATGCATAGTTATACTGTTTAGTCTAATATCGTATGCATACGTGATTTAACTACTTATTTGAACTCTATGAAGCATGCCCAGTTGATTTCTTATTTTTCCTTGTTCTTTATCAGTCTTAACTGTAGAATTTTTGTTGTAACTATGGTATTTATTAGTTGAGCTGTGTGTTTACTTTTGAGACTACAAGGCAGTTCCTCGGGAGTTCTACCTGCATATTTACTTTTGAGACTACGAGGCGGTTCCTCGGGAGTTCTCCCTGCACATTTACTTTTGAGATCACAAGGCAGTTCCTCGGGAGTTTTACCTGCATATTTACTTTTGAGACTACAAGGCGGTACCTCGGGAGTTCTCCCTATATATTTATTTTGGGACTACGAGATGGTATCTCGGGAGATCCCCTGTTATTTACCCCTGTGTTTTGTACTGTTTCCTTGGTATGTTCCTTTTGTTAAATTCTAGTTCTCATTATACTGTATATTCTCCTGCTTTGATTATTATATACCAGTGGGCCTGACCTGACCTCGTCACTACTCGACCGAGGTTAGGTTTGGCACTTATTGGGTGCCATTGTGGTGTACTCATGCTACTCTTCCGCATATGGTTTGTGTGCAGATTCAGGTACTTCTTATGGGCCCCGCTATTAGCTGAGAGTGCTTACTGCTGTACGGAGACTTCAAGGTACATCTGTCGCGTCCGCAGACCTCGGAGTCCCCCTCTATCCTTTCCTATGTCATTTACCTTCCGTTCTTCTTTTATTAGACTTTAGGGATTAGAGATACTAGTTTCCTTCTGTAGCTTGTGACTTATGATGTTTCGGGTTTTGGGAAGATTGTGTATTATAGAGTATTAGTTATTGTACATGTCGAGCGGCATTGTTACTAGTATTTAGTTACGCACTCCTGTTAGTTGCCAACTTTTACTTTCGTATTGTTATTTCTGCAAATTTGTTAGGCTCACCTAGTCGTAGAGACTAGGTGCCATCACGACCTTATACGGAGGGAGTTTGGGTCGTGACAAGTTGGTATCAGAGCTCTAGGTTCATAGGTGTCGTGAGTCACAAACTGGTTTATTAGAGTCTCGCGAATCGGTACGGAGACGTCTATACTTATCTTCTAGAGGCTATGGAACTGTTAGGAAAAATAATACTTCTTTGATTCCTTGTCGTGCGAAATTGTTGACTTCGAAATTCTAAACTTTTATATTCTATTCTCTCACAAATGGTGAGGACACATACAAGCGGATCTGATAACCAGGCACCCTCGCCCCCTGCTAGAGCCGCGAGAGGCCGGGGCCGGGGTAGAGGCCGAGGACGTCCATGCAGTGAAGCCAAAGAACCTGCATGAGCTGCTATAGAGGATCCCCCAGTTTCTCCAACTAGAGGGCAAACACCTGAGACACCTGTTGCTGCACCAGCTCTCCAGGAGACCCTAACCCAGTTTCTAAGCATGTTCAGCACCTTAGCTGAGGCTGGATTTATTCCACTCGCTCCTGCCACATCTCATGCCAGAGGAGGAGCACAGACTCCCATCGCTGATACTCTAGAGCAGTGGGTTTAGGCCGACCAGGTTCCAAAGATTAAACCGATGCAGCCGGTAGCTCTAGTTTAGCACGAGACTAGGACAACAACTTCTGAGGCGTAGCAGCTCAGACTTGAGAGGTACAAGAAGTACCACCCACCTACATTCAATGGATTGGCTATGGATGATGCTCAAGGTTTTCTGGAGGAGTGTCATCTTATTCTTCGTACTATGGGCGTAGCGGAGACGAGTGGGGTTTCTTTTACCACCTTCCAGCTTAGAGGAACAACCTATCAGTGGTAGCGTGCTTATGAGTTGAGTAGTCCGGATGAGGCATCTTCACTTACATGGACTCAGTTCTCAGACATATTTTTGAGAGAGTATATCCCTCAGAACCTTAGGGACTCATGGCGCATGGAGTTTGAGCAGCTATGCCAGGGTGCTATGATTTAGCCCGGCATGCACCGACCTTGGTTGCCACAGTTTGAGAGATGGTATGACGATTTATTAAGGGATTCCACCCCAGTATCCTGATTAGTATGGCCGGGAAGTTGGAGATAGATATTTCTTATCAGCAGGTTGTGAGTATTGCCAGGAGATTGGAGTGCATGCTTGCCTGGGATAGAGAGGAGAGGGAGGCCAAGATGTCTCGAGAGTCTGGCACTTACAGCGGTACTCGTGCCCCAGCTGCAGTTCAACATGGTAGGGTTTTGTGAGTCGCCCCGTTCATTCAGCTCTTCCAGCCGCCAGTGGTATTCCGGTCCCTTCTAGGCCCCAGGAGCCTTATTATGCATCGGCAGTATCTAGTGTGCCTCCTGCTCGGGGTGCTTTCAGCGGGCAGTCTAGGAGACCAGGCCCGAGCCAGTCATAACAGTCACGCTCTCTGAGAGCTTGTTTTGAGTATGGAGACACTCCCCATATGGTGAGGGATTGCCACAGATTTAGGAGGGGTGCACCTCCACAGACTTCTCAGCCACCACGTGCTCCACTAGGTCCTCCGACTATGATTCCAGCACCAGCTACCACCCCACCTACTCAGCCAGCTCAAGATGGAGGTCGAGGTCGCCCTAGAAGGGTAGGCCATGCCAGATATTATGCTCTTCCGGCTCGTACAGAGGCAGTTGCTTCCGACTCTATCATTACATGTATTGTTCCGGTTGGTCGTAGAGATACGTCGGTATTATTTGACCCAGGCACAACATATTCCTACGTGTCCTCTTATTTTGCCCCGTATTTGGGCGTATCTAGGGATTCTTTGAGTTCCCATGTTTATGTGTCTACTCCTATGGGAGATTCTCTTGTTGTGGACTGTGTGTATTGGTCGTGTTTGATTGCTCTTAGTGGTTTTGAGACCAGAACCAATTTATTTTTTATTCAGCATGGTAGACATTGATGTTATCTTGGGCATGGACTGGTCGTCGCCCCATTATGATATTCTTGATTGTCACGCTAAGACCGTGATGCTGGCTATGCCAGGTTTACCGCGATTAGAGTGGAGAGGTACCTTAAAGTATACTCCCAGCAGAGCTATTTCATTTCTTAAAGCTAAACGAATGGTTGAGAAAGGGTGTGACGTGTATCTAGCTTATATGAGAGATGTCAGTATTGATACCCCTATAGTTTAGTTAGTTCCAGTAGTGAGGGATCACAGAAGCGGGCGCGCAGGTGAGGCCCATTGCTCGCAGATGCGGACCCAGTCCCTTTAAGTCATTTCCGCACCTGCGATGGAATTCGCAGGTGCGACTATGGGCCGCAGGTGCGAGATTTCTGGACAGAACATTTAAATGCAAGGGTTCGCGATTTTTGCTTATTTTTAACATTTTGAGCTCGGGTTTGACGATTTCTTGAGAGCACTTTTGAGGGATTTCTTGAGGTAAGTCCCTTGTGCTTATTTTTGATCAATAATCTTGCTTCCCCATTTATTTTTCCACCTAATTAGTGTGTATTTAAAGTGGAATTTGGGAGTTGAGACTAGGGCTTTGGAGAGTTTTATTTGAGGATTTGAAGGACCATTTGGTGTCGGATTTTAGTAAATTTGATATGGTTAGACTCGTGAGTGAATGAGTGTTCATATTTTATGATATTTACCCGATTCCGAGATGTGGGCCCAGGGTCGATCTTTTAGGGCGAATTTCGGAATTGTTGTTAAAGTATTGATTTCATTAATTAGATGAGTCTATTATAGTTGTATTTATGATATGCAATTGTGTTTGGCTAGATTTGGGCCATTCAGAGTCGGATAATCGAGGAAAGGGCATTCTTACGGATTGATTGAGCTTGTTTCTTGGTAAGTGGCTTGCCTAACCTTGTGTGATGGAAATCCCCTTAGGATTTGGTACTGTTCTGATATGTGAGCGCCGTGTACGTGAGGTGACGAGTACGTACACGAGCTATTTGTTGAAAACAAAAATGATTTATTTTACAGAGTAGCAACTTGCTTTTCCTTTAATATGAGTTATACTGTTTAAATGAGTATTAGTCTGTTTGCATTCTTAATTGAGCTATTCCAATATGCGTAGTTATCCTGTTTAGTCTAATATCGCATGCCTATGTGCTTTAACTGCTTATTTAAACTATGTGAAGCATGCCTAGTTCATTTTCTGTTTTTCCTTGTTCTTTATCAGTCTTAACTGTAGAATTCTTGCTGTTAACTATGATATTTATCGGTTGAGCTGTGTGTTTACTTTTGAGACTACGAGGCGGTTCCTCGAGATTTCTCCCTGCATATTTACTTTTGAGACTACGAGGCAGTTCCTCGGGAGTTCTCCCTGCACATTTACTTTTGAGACTACGAGGCAGTTCCTCGGGAGTTCTCCCTGCATATTTACCTTTGAGACTACGAGGCGGTTAATCTAGAGTTCTCACTACATATTTACTTTTGAGACTACGAGGCGGTTCCTCGGGAGTTCTCCCTACATATTTACTTTTGAGACTACGAGGCGGTTCCTCGGGAGTTCTCCCTACATATTTACTTTTGATACTACAAGGCAGTACCTTGGGAGTTCTCCCTGTATATTTATTTTGGGACTACGAGACGGTATCTCGGGAGATCCCCTGCCGTTTATCCCTGTGTTTTGTACTGTTGCCTTTCTATGTTCATTTTGTTAAATTCTAGTCTCTCATTATACTATATATTCTCCTCCTTTGATTATTATATACCAGTGGGCCTGACCTGACCTCGTCACTACTCGACCGAGGTTAAGCTTGGCACTTACTGGGTACCGTTGTGGTGTATTCATTCTACTTTTCTGCACATGTTTTGTATGCAGATCCATGTACTTCTTATGAGCCCCGCTATTAGCTGAGAGTGCTTGCTGTTGTACGGAGACTTTAAGGCACATCTGCCGCGTCTGCAGAGCTCGGAGTCCCCCTCTATTCTCTCCTATGTTATTTTCCTTCCGTACTTCTTTTGTTAGACTCTGGTGATTAGAGATACTAGTTTCCTTCTGTAGCATGTGACTTATGATGTTTCGGATTTTGGAAAGATTGTGTATTATATAATATTAATTATTGTATATGCCGAGCGGCATTGTTACTAGTATTCAGTTACCCACTGCTATTAGTTGCCAAGGTTTACTTTCATATTGTTATTTTCGCAAATTTGTTAGGCTTACCTAGTCATAGAGACTAGGTTCTGTCACGACATTATACGGAGGGAGTTTGGGTCGTGATAATGTCTTGGCGCATTCGGAGCTAGTTAAGAAGTTTGGAGTTCATAAGTTGATTTAATTTGGTTTGGGAATGAGATTCTTAGTTTCGATATTGGTTTACATGTTTCGAGAATTAGATCAGGTATGTATTATGGTTATGGACTTGTTGGTGCATTTGGATTGGGCCCCGGGCGGCTCAGGTGACTTTCGGACTGCCCGGAGCTAAGTCCCAAAAATCTGGTATGCTGGTTCTCGTTTCCTTCTTCTTTATCGCGAGGGCTGTGTCACGTTCGCGAAGAAGGAAAATGTTAGGGGAAGAGATTTTCTCTACGCGTCCGCGAAGGTCTGGGACCTATGGTCTTCGCGTTCGCATCAAGAGGCCTACATTCGCGTAGGGAGAAAGGCGTTTGGGGGGGAGGGGGGGTGAGCTCTGTTTATACCCAATTTTGCCCCCATATCTTTAAACAATACGTATATATACTTTCAAAATATCATTTTGTATCATTATTTAATTTACAAGATTTATACAAGCATTTTCCATAATATTTAGAGCTTTAAAATTAATTTTCTTGCTTTCAAATTACTTGAATAATTATTAATTATCCCTTAAATTATATTATGATGACTTAATCATCCAAAATTATCATTGCGCATCCACATATATGTTCCATAATGATTTTACTTCATTTATATAATTATATTTGTATCTTTATTCTATTTACACAATCTTGCAATAATAACCTATATTCTATACATAATTACATTATTTACACCAAAATAGCATTTTATATTCTTATAATGTTAGGTTATTATTTTCAATCATTTACTACATAGGTAATATTGCTATTATTTATAAATTACTTTTTATAATTTATTTTAAAGAATTTTCGTGTATTTTATTGTATAGCCTAGTATAGGGGTAATTTCAGACCAAAACCAGGCACAAAACAGCTTGCCCAAGTTCGCGAAGGTCTGGGACCTATGGCCTTCGCGTTCGCATCAAAGGGCCCGCGTTCGCGTAGGGAGAAAGGCCTGGGGGGGGGGAGCTCTATTAATACCCAATTTTGCCCTCATATCTTTAAAAAATACGTATATATACTTTCAAAATATCATTTTGCATCATTATTTAATTTACAAGATTTATACAAGCATTTTCCATAATGTTTAGAGCTTTAAAATTAATTTTACTACTTTCAAATTTCTTGAATAATTATTAATTTTCCCTTAAATTATTTTATGATGACTTAATCATCCAAAATCATCATTTCGCATCCACATATATGTTCCATAATGATTTTAGTTCATTTATATAATTATATTTGTATCTTTATTTTATTTACATAATCTTACAATAATAGCCTATATTCTATACATAATTACATTATTTACACCAAAATAGCATTTTATATTCTTATAATGTTAGGTTATTATTTTCAATCATTTACTGCATAGGTAATATTGCTATTATTTATAAATTACTTTTTATAATTTATTTTAAACAATTTTCGTATATTTTATTGTATAGCGCAGTATAGGGCTAATTTCCGACTAAAACCAGGCACAAAACAGCTTGCCCGAGTTCGCGAAGATCTGGGACCTATGGCCTTCGCGTTCGCATCAAGGGGCTCGCGTTCGCGTAGGGAGAAAGGCCTGGAGGGGGGGTGAGCGCTGTTGATACTCAGTTTTGCCCTCATATCTTTAAAAAATACGTATATATACTTTAAAAATATCATTTTTCATCATTATTTAGTTTACAAGATTTATACAAGCATTTTTCATAATTTTTAGAGTTTTAAAATTAATTTTACTATTTTCAAATTACTTTAATATTTATTAATTATCCCTTAAATTATTTTATGATGACTTAATCATCCAAAATTATCATTTTGCATCAACATATATGTTCCATAATAATGTTTACTTCATTTATATAATTATAAATGTATCTTTATTCTATTTACACAATCTTGCAATAATAGCCTATATTCTATACATAATTACATTATTTACACCAAAACAACATTTTATATTCTTATAATGTTAGGTTACTATTTTCAATCATTTACTACATAGTTAATATTGCTATTATTTATAAATTACTTTTTATAATTTATTTTAAATATTTTTCGTGTATTTTATTGTATAGCCCAATGTAGGGCTAATTTCAGACCAAAAGCAGGCACAAAACAGCTTGCCCGAGTTCGCGAAGGTTTGGGATCTATGGCCTTCGCGTTCGCATCAAGGGGCCTGCGTTCGCGTAGGGAGAAAGGCTTGTGGGGTGGGGGGGGTGAGCTTTGTTGATACCCAATTTTGCCCTCATATCTTTAAAAAATACATATATATACTTTCAAAATATTATTTTTCATCATTATTTAATTTACAAGATTTATACAAGTATTTTTCATAATATTTAGAGCTTTGAAATTAATTTTACTGTTTTCAAATTACTTTAATATTTATTAATTATCCCTTAAATTATTTTATGATGACTTAATCATCCAAAATTATCATTTTACATCTACATATATGTTCCATAATAATTTTACTTCATTTATATAATTATATTTGTATCTTTATGCTATTTACACAATCTTGCAATAATAACCTATATTCTATACATAATTACATTATTTACACCAGAATAGCATTTTATATTCTTATAATGTTAGGTTATTATTTTCAATCATTTACTACATAGGTAATATTGCTATTATTTATAAATTAATTTTTATAATTTATTTTAAATAATTTTCGTGTATTGTATTGTATAGCCTAGTATAGGGCTAATTTTAGATCAAAATCAGGCACAAAACAGCTGGCCCATCCCCATTAAAACCTTCAAAAGCCCAAACCATACAACCCCTTCATTTAACCCGGTCATGACCCATTTTAAACAACCCGCCCCACTCTTTCTTCTATATCATCCGTTGATCTCAGAGATCAACGACCCACAGACCCCCTCTTATTTTTAATAAACCCAACCCCAAGCCCTAATCCTCATTCCCTACCTAACAGCCACCCCAAACTCTCTCGAATGTTCTCTCGTCTCTGAAAGAAACCTTAGCAGCCGACTCTAATTCTCTCCGATTCCAACCTAAACATGGAGTTGGTGCATGATATACTAACCTATTTTGAGGTACTGTGATGATGTATATACGCTTGTGGTGTTACTTATAGTTCTTGCCTTATTTTTGGCAAGAACGATCTTGTAAGATTTGGCTTGGTCGACTTTGGTTCTGTGGGGATTTGGATGATGTCTCGTCTATATACATCATACAAGGAAGGATCCTTGATTCTTGGTCTGATTCTCATACGTCTGGACCCAACTAGGGTTTTACAATTTCCTTTTCCTTTGCTGATTTTGAATGCATGTGATATATTCTTTCCTTTCTTGTGTTTGACTGATAATTTCCCATGTTTATCTGCTTAATTTGAACACTATATAAACCCTTCCCCAATTTTCCCTAGGGACAGGGATTACTGCTATTACTCTCACTATTCTCTTCTTTTACTCGTTCACTTATTCTAATATACTCGAATACTTTATGAAATCGTTGAATTCTTGGCCGGTTGGAAGCCAAGGCCATAATACTATTTAAACGACCTCCTCCGGTGCAAGTACTGCTCGGAGCCCTTCTCGAGGCTCTTGTGAACTCTGAAGCATCGGGGATTTGGGGTTCCCTTTCAATTGTTGCTACTGAATCACTCCCAATATTCTAAACTCATCACTCTTTTGCTCGTTTAACTTTGCTATTGGTTAGTGTCCTTGACTCTTACAATTTTAAATATCTCCCTTTTTGTTTGTCTACGATATGTGTGTTCTGTGTGGCAATGTTGTTTAAACTTTTTGTAAGCATGATTCAGTTTTCCTTGCTATTCATGGATCCCTGATACCGTATTGGTGTATTCTTTACTGCAATTATATTGTCTTAACAATGCCCTGCAGTTCCACGTTCTTTATTAGTTGAATTCAGTAGGCTTCGGTACATGTAATATGCTTTCATTATGGGAATGAATTCCAGTCTTCTTAAGTGCTACGAAACTAATGTGTGTTCCCCACCTTGTCATGAGTTTAGGCACTGTTGTGTCTGTTGCAGACCATGCTACTAGGTTGTTGCCATATTGATTGTGATCATGTTAGGCTCCCATATTAGAAATCTTCATGTGAAATTTCTATCCCTTTGACTATAACTATTTTGAATAAGGCTCACTTGTTTAAAGTCTTTTCTGACTAATTCTGGCTAATATCTTGTGCTAAACTTGATTTCTGGATACTTAGCATGTGTGTGTGTTTATCCTGTTAATTCAATATACCAGCTTCTTAAGCTATCGTAATGTGTGATTGTGTTCAGCATGCTACACCCTTTCCTTTGTTGAATGATTGCTCAATATGGGGTTAGTTTCCTATGTCAAACTTGCTATGTTAAAGCTGTCCACCTAGTTGGCATGCCTCTTGTTTGACCAATCCTGTTCACTTTGCTTCTAAAATATGATGGCATGTTTATGTAATCGTGTCCCCATAAGGTATCACTATTAATAGACTTTAGAGTTATCAATTGGTTGCCATGTATGGTTCCTCCCTCTAAGCATGGTACGGGTTCGTGTGTGGCCCTCTGTTGTACAATTGATACACTCTCACGCTTGAGGTGTGCTTGGATCTGGGTTTACTGTTCGTGTGAAAAGTGAGCTTGCTGAAGGCCCAAGTGTTACTGGTATATTTCTCTTTTGGGTCTGCTCTGTTTATTAGGCCTTTAGTCTTTAAGTATGTAATATTTGCACTTGTATTCATTATTTTGGACGTGTAATAACTTACAAACAAAACAGATTGGGAAATTAGTAAAAAAGGGGATAAGGTACTCTAATTCTCACATGAATGGGTAGAAAACATGCCTATAGAATCTATGTGGTCTATTTGCTATTTGCTTTACATGCTTTTAGTTTCATGTGTAGGAAGCATACCTATAGGAGTCACACACAAACACCTTACTTAACTTGTCAAAACTTTTTATTTCAAGTATTTTCTATACCAGTTTCCATGTTTATTACTGTGCACACTTAGACAACATGCCTCACTAATCTAGATACCATGTTTTTAGGACTTCAAGTAATCAATTGTTCAAAATTGCTTCTATTACTTTAGTACACTGCTCTTCTAGACATCATGGTTATAGGATTTCTATACTTTAATCGACTATTCTCGTTTCTTTCATCGCATTGTCGCCTTCCTTTAAAACCAACATTAGTAATTCAGAATTATGATTATTTTAACTTACTTTTACGCAAAACGCTTAGATATCATGTCTATAGGACTTGCGATATTCAATTTGCCTACATGATAGTTTAGAAATTACTACACTGCCCATGTATTTTCAGAATCCAGAATCACTTAGAAATCATGACTATAGAATTTGCAATTCGCATGAACGCTGCTCATGTACAATACTGGAAATCAAAATCATGTAGAGATCCTTCCTATAGGTCTTGAACAATTTAACATGCCTTAACTACAAACCTGCCCATCTATAACTGCCTGTTTAAATAATTTAACATCGCTTGTATAAGTTATAACTTGTCTGCCTAATTGACAGCATGCATACATGTCTTTATAAGGAGGTGAATCTGAGCCTTTGGTGTTGATTATGTCCAGTCCTATTTGTTTTGAATGCGCGATTAGTTTTATCATCTTTGGGCAACCTAAGTAAGTCTAAAACCACCCAAATAGAGGTCCAAATCCTCCTGGAACATAGGCATGGGAGGCGTAATGCGCGCGTATGACACAACTTAGGATTGAATTAGAGCGCCTTTAAGTAAGCAACTTCAACATAGTAATGGGGTAGCGGGAGATATAGTCTGTGCCCGCTGAATAATATGAGAAATCTCCTATCCCAAGGGAGTTGCGAAGTATTATTTATGTTACACGAGGTGATCCTTTAGGCTAAAACACTTAGGACCCCCCTTTTTTGCTTTATATACTTGTCATTTGCACTTAGCCACTTAATATAGACCAATGTTTTTGTACCCTTGTAATCATTAAGTTTTGTACCAATTCCCAATGTGTTATGATAAGACCCTTCAACTTCTATATTTGATCACCTAGCTTAATTTCATAATCCACATGGTTTTAAAGTTCGACCGGGATCCACAGTTATGGATCTCAAAGAGTGCCTAACACTTTTTCTTTGAGGTAATTTGAGCCCTTACCCGATCTTTGGTGACACAGACTAGTTAAAACAAAGTTATTTGCAAATATGTGCCCTAACACACCCCAAATCGTTAGGTACTGACTCTTCTCTTTTAATACTTTCTTTTAAAAGAGTTGTCACATGTCGTAACCCGCTTTCCCGATAAAACGGGGCGCAACTAAATGGAGACTCTGCTGGGGATTTTACACTTAGGCTCTTACCATAATGAACTTGACTTATGTGGATTACTCTCTTTTTCTTTATTTATTTAAAACTGCTGTTACATGCACATACCTTCCCCATTCATCTTTATTTGTTTAAATCTATTATGACATGTACATCCTTTCCCCATTCATCTTTATTTGCGATGATCACTCTTCATATCTTTTCGCCTTGTCTAAAACTGCTATATCATGCCTTTCCCATCCCTACTTCCTTATCTACTTTATTACATTCCCGTATATATTTTTATGAACTAAACTGACTTCTTCCTTTTGTCTTTCTTCTCTATTCTTTCCATATTTACTTTTGCTATCCTATTTACTTCTTTCTGTCATGCAAATACTTGGAAACATGTTATTATCTCTGCATAAAGCATGCTCCACATCATACTCCACTTGTGCCAATTATCAACATAGCGGCGCTTGATGAGTGTCCGCGCTCTTTCAAAAAATCACCCTTTTAAATTGGCAAGTCTTATTTGCGGTAGACTAGCCGATCAACGGTGCAATCGACGGTCCCGTGCCTTTCTGTCTCAAGTTGTCCACTTGGGAGTACCATTCTAAACCATTCTAGAAACACTACTCCAACTTGAAATGTACATGCATCATGCTAAACCTAGTACGGGTTGAAGCTTTTTAGCGTAACAACCCGCTAAGATAAACCTTGTCCAAAGTCCGACGGGATTTTCACAGTTCCAATGGACACTATCATGTTACGTGCATTACTTGGAGAAAATATACCAACATGTTAATCATTATTGCATAAGTAGTCAAATCTGGAGGGGAAAGGGCTAACTTTTGTTTATTTGCAGAAAATGAAGCACGAAGTCCCCATGTTCGGTATGGTCCAAAACATCCCACCTTTGCTACTTGACTGGTGGAAAGACCTTGCACCTTGCTACAAGAATCATGTGAGAAGAGTATTGGGTGACCTGCCATCCTTGCTAAACATTCGACCAAATAGGGCACTGATTGAGGCCGCTACCATGTTCTGGGATGAGAAAAGAGCTATTTTTTTATTCGGCAATATAGAAATGACTCCTATCCTAGACGATATAGGAGGCTTCACTAAGTTTCCATGGGATAGTCTGGGATTACTGGTACCAGAGAATCGCACTCCTTACAGTTTTCTAAAGATGTTGGATTTTAAGAAAAATGACGAGCTGCTCTACTTAAAGAAGTCATACATCCCTTTGAATTTATTTATGAGCGTTATGGGCATAGCAAGTCATATCTTCTTCATCATGATGAACTTGCCATTACTTCCTTGGGTTGGACGCACTGCCAGGTTTATGTGGTTATCGTCTGCTTCTTGGGGTTGTTGATATTTCCAATGAAAGGGGGAAGGATTGATACTCGCTTAGCCATGGTAGCAAGACCCTTGATGGAAGGCATAGAGGGACAAACTTATACCATCATCCCTATGATCTTAGCTGAGATGTACCACACTCTAGATCGGTGCAAGCAGGGATTTGGACACTTTGAGGGTTGTAATATGCTACTGCAAGTCTGGCTGTTGTAACACTTTCAAAGAGGAGAGTATCGTCAAGAGCTTCTGCGACGGCCGTTGAATGAATACATAGCTTACCATCATCCAAAGAAAATGATGTTTATCCCAGACAGGTTTGCATAACCTGGAAATGCTGTAAGTTTGGTACGTTTCTTTAGCAGTCTCACAGACGAACAAGTACATTGGATGTTTGAGTAGTTTCCTAGAAATGAGTTCATCATTAAATGAAGAAGGACTACTCATCTGGTACTGATCGGGTTACGAGGCTCCCATAAGGTTAATGATGCAAACGGGGAGAAAATAAGTCATACTTCAGGTTTCCAGCATGGTCTAGTACATGGCAGATTTCAAAGGAGATGTCATTCCATTCAAGTTCGAGGCACAACATATGTGGAACCAAAATTTCATTGTGGAAAAAGAAACCATTGAGCCAGATAGGTATCATGCCGGTCATATGTACTACTATCTATCATGGTTGGAAAATGACGTAGCGGGAGACATCAAGTCAGGAATTAATTTAAAGGACAAAATTATAGATGAAGCAACTGAGGCACATGTTAAGTATAGAAGGTTACACAAAAGAGTGTTCAAGTCTGAAGCTAAACATCTGGAACATCACAAAGTGAACATGGAGGCGATAAAGGAATGGAAAGAGATTGCCACTAAGTCAACAGAAAGATTGGAATACTTGGAACAAGGATTGATGGAGCTCGAGGAAAGATGAGAAAGAGACTCTCAGATTGTCAAGGCACGGATGGCAGTGAAGGAGGACATCTAGCAAAGGCTTACTTACTATTGGATATGCGCTATCTGGGGAACCTGATTGATGGGGTCAAAAGATCCAAGCACAGAGAAAGTCCTTCAGGGACTAAGTAGACTAGGAAATAATGTTCTTTACAGCTTTCTAGCTTAGCTTTAGATTTCGATTGTAATAAAGCTAATTTCCATTAGTAATTTTTAATATTGTTGATTTAGTAAAGGTTTGACTCATTTTTGGCATTAATGAAATGACGAAAAATGTTGGAATAAATTTTCTCCAAGTCTACGTGTCGCTTAGGCCTACCTCGAGCACATTGAGGTCCCCTAAATAGGATGCGAATTATTGCATGATTTTGTGAAATAAGTTTTAATATCGCAAACACTCTTTTAATATACATTATTAACTTAGTTACCTTTTGTTTTTTCTTTCCTATTGATTATTCCCATTCCCAAAGGTTGGTTCCTGCATACTGGCATCGTCAACATATCACACTAGATCCAGAGGTCCTCCACCTCCTCCTCCACAAAGCGATCCTAAAGGCAAAAGCAAAGGGAAAGGGAAAATGGATGATTTGAGTGGTATCAGGAAAGACAATGCTACCATGGTGGAAAATGTTGAAACTTCAGATGGCCGAAGTACTCTGGCCCAAAATGAGTTGGTCTTACGTCTGGAATAGAAAATCCTGGAACTACAAGGCGAGCTTGAGCAAGTCCAAAATATGGCAAAACCTCTCCCTCACTCTCAATATCCCCGATATTAATAGCAAAATCCAACTACCCAGAACCAAATACCACCACAAAACACACAAAACAAAAACCCACCACCAAATCCTCCTGTGCCACGTCAGTATCCCGCACCTCCCTAGAACCTTAACTCGCCACCAGTACCAACCCCTCAACACCACCACCATCATCCAACTCAATACCCATAAACCATTACTTATCACACTCCCCAGAATGCATTACAACCCCTGATCCCTAAAACTTAACCAATGACCACCCTTATACCCAAATTCCAGGAGTCCATCAAAGTAATCCGATATATATGGAAACTTTACCCCACACCCCGCAGTAAAACCTATACATACCCGAATCGACTGAGAAGGACCTGCTCATTAAAAACATGGCAGAGGAACTCAAGAAGCTCACTGGTAGAGTTCAGAGTGTTAAAGGTGGTAAAGGTGTTGATGGTTTGAACTATAAGGACCTGTGTATTCAGCCGGATGTGGAACTGTCGGAGGGTTACAACCCTCCCAAGTTTTAAATGTTCGATGGAACTGGTGATCCGAAAGTGCATCTGAGAACGTATTGTGACAAGATTGTAGGAGTAGGCAAGAATGAACAAATACGCATGAAACTATTCATGCGGAACCTCACAGGAGATGCCTTGTCATGGTATATCAATCAAAACCCAAAGAAATAGGTTAGTTAGGTGAGTACGGCATCAGACTTCATGGATAGATTCATATTCAACACGAAAAATACACTAGACATTTTCTACATTCAAAACCTCAAGAAGAAGCCGATAGAAACCTTCTGCGAGTATGCTACTCGTTGGAGATCAGAAGCCGCGAAAGTAAGGCCAGCACTTGAAGAAGAATAAATGAACAAGTTCTTTGTCACGGCTCAAGACCCGCATTATTATAAAAGGTTAATGGTTATTGAAAATCACAAATTTTCTGACATCATCAAGCTAGGAGAAAGAATAGAAGAAGGAATTAAGAATGGGATGGTGACCAATTTCGAGGTACTACAGGCCACGAACAAAGCCTTTCAATTAGGAGGCATTTCGAAGAAGAAAGAAATAGGTGCCGTGATGGTGGACCAGGGTCCTAAGTCTCCTCTCACATACTAAATACCTCCACCCACATACCAACTCTCACCCCCCAGATACCAATAGCCTGCTACCACCTACCATGCCTATAATACCCAACCTGCATATTTTCATTCACCACCACCCGCCTACCAAAACTACCATAAGCCACTACCAAATTTCGACTGCAGACCACCAAGCTAATACACCCCAATTGCTGAACCCATATACTAACTGCACGAGATACTAATGGCCGCTGGTTATGTTACTCTAATCCCTGCTGTTGTTATGGATAATTCCTCCCAGTGGATCAACCCCAACAAAACATATGCCTATCATTCAGGCATGAAGGGCCATACCATTGATGACTGTCGGACGCTGAAAGACAAGATTCAGACACTGATCGATACTAAGGTCATACAGGCGAAGGAGGCCGCACCAAATGTTCATAACAATCCTCTCATGCATCACAGAGATAAGGGAGTAAATGTGATAGAGACTGATGAAGAATGGGATTAGGAGGGGTCTATCGGACTCATTCGAGAGGGAGATGCTCCTAAAACATCTCCAGTCACCCTCACACCAGTTGTGGTACAAACCCAGGCGCCGTTTGAAGTTGAGGTATCTACATCCTTTACTGTGATGGTAGCTCCCACGCCATCCTACAAGTCTGATGCCATCCCATGGGATTATGTTGCAGAAGCAAGGAGATACGGAAAAGCAAAAATGGAGGAAACATGTACGGCATAAGGTATGACCAGAACTGGCAGAGTTTATACACCTGAGGACCTGGGGGGAATAAGGAGGCTGCATCTAAGCCACATGTTGTCAAAACTGGCACTGATGATCTTTGGAGAAAGGTACAAGAGAGAAAGTACTCTGTTGTTGACCACTTGAACGAAACTTCCGCTCAGATATCCATTTTGCCACTGCTGCAAAACTCAGACACACACATGATTGCTTTGATGAAGGTATTGAGTGAAGGTTATGTACCACCAACATCACTAGTGTGGAGATAATGAACATGGTCGGACAGGTATTGGAGAGCCACAAAATCACTTTTCATGAAGATGAATTACCACCAGAATGACTGAGTGACAACATGGTGCTACACATCACGGTGAAATTTGAGAATAAGTTCATCGCATGGTCTTGATAAATGGGGGTTCAAGTCTCAACATATGCCCATTGACTACTCTGAAGAGACTAGGTAAAGGCCTACATGAGATACGGATGGGAGGCATGAATGTGAAGGCGTTTGATGGATCTCATAGAGCCACCATTGGAGAAATCAACCTCTGTCTATAGATGGGCCCGACTTGGTTTGATGTCGAGTTCCAAATGATAGATATATATGCTACTTACAATATAATGTTGGGACGACCCTGGATACATGCTGCCGACGCAGTGGCTTCAACCCTGCTTCAGGCTATGAAGTTTGAGTGGAATCATCGGGGGGTGATCATTCATAAAGATAGAAGTAACCCCATCTACACCAATTAGACCGTCCCAGTCATCGAAAAAAAGAAGTTGGGTAGAGAAACATACCATCGCATTGAACAAGTCAACACAATTGAAAAGGACTGATGGTGGAGCAACAAGATAGAAATCATACTGCTATGGATGGGATATGAACCCAGCAAGGGCCTCGGAAAAAATCATTAAGGGATCACTAAACCCGTACAACCACAGTGTCATGGCACGACTTTTGGACTCGGAAATGAATACACGTGGTATTAATTCCAGGATTGGTCACCACCATGGTATGCTCCTTATTATCTACTGGAACAACCGGTACCATCTCTGCACCAGACATTCCATCGCTAACATGATGTGGGGATCTGAGGAAGATGAAGTTTTAGCTGGCATAAGGAAGTTGTTTCTAGATGAAGAAGATATGGACTATAGTGTAATAGTTGAGGAGGAGGAGGATGGGGAGGAGGAGGAGGAGGAAGACCTTACCATTCAGACCATGGAGAAAGGAGCTGTTCTAAAAAACTGGACCGCTACACCATCCCGGGCCCGTTGAGTTCCTGGTATTATTATTACCTATCCCAATGAACCTATGACTGTGACATGTAATGAGACAACGCAACATAAGGATAGTGATTTAGAGGATCCGGAAGATGATATAATACTTGAGGAAAACATCATAGAAGTACAAAACATTGAAAATAAACCAAAGTCTAATATGGGGGAAACTGAGGCCGTTAACTTAGGGGATTCCGAAACGGTCAAGGAAACACATATAAGTATTCATCTATCACCGTCAGAGAAGGAAGAGTACATTAGATTCCTAAAAGAGTATGAAGATATCTTTGCATGGTCCTATGACGATATGAATGGGTTGAGCACATCCATAGTGGCTCACAAGATACCCACTAATCCCATGTGTCCACCGGTAAAGCAAAAGCTCAGAAAGTTCAAACCATATACGAGTTTGAAGATAAAAGAAGAGGTCACCAAACAAATCAAAGCCAAGGTTCTCTGAGTAGTCGAATACCCGACTTGGTTGGCCACATTGTGCCAGTTCCGAAGAAAGATGGGAAAGTTAGAGTATGTGTTGATTATCGAGATCTGAACAGAGCAAGTCCCAAAGATAATTTCTCGTTGCCCAACATACACATACTGATTGCCAACTGTGCCAAGCATGAGCTCCAATCCTTTGTAGATTGCTTCGCAGGATACCATCAGATTTGGATGGATGAAGAGGATGCCGAAAAGACAACCTTCATTACACCATGGGGATATATTGTTACAAAATGATGTCGTTTGGTCTGAAGAATGCTGGAGCCACCTACATGAGAGCCATGACAACAATCTTCCATTATATGATACACAAGGAAATATAGGTGTACATGGATGATGTTATCATCAAATCTAAAAGGAGTTTGGATCATAGAGCAGATTTGAAGAAATTTTTTGATCGACTTCGAAAATACAATTTGAAGTTGAATCCTGCAAAATGTGCCTTCGGAGTCCCTGCTGGAAAGTTGTTAGGATTCATCGTTAGTCTTCAAGGGATTGAGTTAGACCCATCAAAAGTCAAAGCTATCCAAGACTTGCCACCTCCATAGAATAAGAAAGACGTGTTGAATTTTTTAGGGTGCCTCAATTACATCAGCCTCTTCAAAACACAATTAACCGTGATATGTAAGCCAATCTTTAGAATGCCGAGGAAAGATGCTGCAACATGATGGACTAAAGAATGTGAGAAAGCCTTCGACAAAATTAAGGAGTATTTATCTAAACCGCCCGTTCTGGTCTCACCAGAACCAGGAAGACCTCTGCTGCTTTATTTGTCCGTATTAGATGGGACTTTTGGTTGCGTTTTCGGACAACATGATGAAACTGTAACAAAGGAGCAGGTGATATATTATCTGAGCAAGAAATCCACACCTTATGAAGCCCGATACTCTTTGCTGGAATGCACCTGCTGTGCCTTGACATGGATAGCTCAGAAGTTGAAGCATTATTTATGTGCATACACTACATATCTCATATCAAGGATTGATCCACTAAAATACATCTTTCAGAAACCCATGCCTACGGGTAAGTTAGTAAAGTGGCAAATATTTTTGAGTGAGTTCGACATCGTCTATGTAACTCAGAAGGCGGTCAAAGGGCAAGCATTGGCGGATCATCTGGAAAATAATCCCGTAGACGGAGAATACAAACCATTGAAAATGTATTTTCCCGACGAGGAGGTGTCATTCGTAGGAGAAGATATCACCGAGGCATATGATGGTTGGAGGATGTTCTTCGACGGAGTAGCAAACTTTAAAGGAGTAGGTATCAGAGTTGTCTTAGTATCAGAAACTGGCCAACACTATACGGTATCCGCAAAACTTAGGTTTTCTCGCACCAATAATATGGCAGAGTATGAGGCCTGCATCTTGGGACTCAGGTTGTCCATTGAAATGAATGTTCAGGAGCTAATGGTAATCGGAGATTCGAAACTTTTGGTGCACCAGGTTCTGGGGGAATGGGCTACGAAGAACACCAAAATATTTCCATATTTGCACTGTGTACAAGAACTGATCAAGAGGTTCACAAAGATAGAATTCAAACATGTTCCGAGGATTCAGAATGAGTTTGCAGATGCGTTAGCCACTTTGTCTTCCATGATACAACACCCAGATAAGAATTTCATCGATCCTATCCCAATAGGAATTCATGAGCAGCCAGCTTATTGTGCTCATGTTGAAGAAGAGATTGACGGAAATTTGTGGTTCCATGACATCAAGGAATACTTGGCAAAAAGAGAAAATCTAGAGCATGCTACCCATACTCAGAAGCGCACGCTACGAAGATTAGCCAATTATTTCTTTCAAAGTAGAGGAGTTCTGTATAAAAGGTCTCCTGACCTGGGATTACTACGGTGTGTCAATGCCAAAGCGGCATCCAGATTGCTCGAGGAAGTACATGCGGATCTTGCGGACCCCACATAAATGGTTTCGTTTTAACCAAGAAACTACTAAGAGCAGTGTATTTCTAGATGACTATGGAAACAGACTGTATCAAGTATGTTCAGAAGTGTCACCAATGCTAAATACATGCTGACATGATACGAGTACCACCCAATGAACTTAATGCAACAAGTTCACCCTGGCCTTTCTCCGCTTGGGGTATGGATGTCATCGGACCAATCGAACCCGCTGCTTCAAACGGCCATATGTTCATTCTGGTGGCCATAGACTACTTCACAAAATGGGTTGAAGATGCATGCTATAAAGTTGTAACTAAGAAGGTTGTAGCGGATTTTGTTCGGGACCACATTGTTTGTCCATTTGGAGTACCAGAGTCAATCATCACTGACAATTCTTCCAATCTCAACAATAATTTGATGAAAGACATGTGTAAAACATTCGAGATCAATCATAGGAACTCCACAACATACATGCCGCAAATGAACGGAGCCGTAGCAACCACCAACAAGAACATCAAGAAGATATTGAGGAAAATGGTGGACAATTACAAACAATGGCACGAGAAGCTACCATTTGCTTTACTTGGGTATCGTATCATAGTTCGCACATCAACTGGGGAAACTCCCTACCTACTGGTTTATGGTACTAAAGTTGTTATTCCCACCGTAGTGAAAATTCCTTCTTTAAGAATCATACAAGAAGCTGAGCTCAGCAATGTTGAATGGGTACGAAGCCAGTATGAACAACTAGCTCTCATTAAAGGAAAAATAATGAATGCGGTATGTCACGGTTGACTCTACCAGAACAGAATGGCAAGAGCTTTCAACAAAAAGGCCAGGTCAAGGCAATTCGCATCGGGGCAATTGGTGCTAAACCAAATCTTCTCATACCATGATGAAGCCAAGAGGAAATTCTCACCCAACTGGCACGGCCCTTACATAGTTCACCGGGTATTAATAGGAGGAGCGCTTATACTTGCAGAAATGGACAGAGAGATTTAGCTGAAACCTATCAATTCAGACACAGTCAAGAGATACTATGTTTAAGATTGTTTGCATTTTCTATTTGATGTGACCGAACTACGCTTGACTTGATTCCTATTTAAAAGGGGATACATAGGTAGCCCTGTGGGTTCGGTCACATCCTAATAAAATCTTCATTTCCCCCATGATCAGAAACTAGGGCAAGATCTCGAGTTTGTACGATTGCATCACATTTGGAACAACCAAGGAATGTGTTGTCAAAAGTATGGACTTAAACTGGGGCAGAATTTTGAGGAGGACCCTCAAAATTCTAAAGAAAGGAGGTTGCAATGTCTTTAAATGTGTCACAGTCACCAGTTCATCTAAATTATTTGATCTCGCGCATTATCATATATTTCAAACAACTATATTTCTACAAATAATTTGTCAAATGCATACATGTTTTTCGAAAACTTTGTTTCTATGGCAGCCAAATGTTACCCAGGGTGACTCAAGCAGGACCTCAAGACAGGAATAAAGGCGAAGCAAGGAATCTAGAGCACGAACCAACCGTCCCCCGCAAAACTTATGATTTTCTTCGGATGCAGGCACAATGAACATAACATGAACATTCGCAAATACATACACACAGCAAAATCACTATCTTCATAACGACAAAGTTGCCAAATGCAAACACATCAAGCTATGAAATGCTTTATCCTCTCGCGCTTAGTCATTGCTTTTTATTGCATAGGGCTAAGCGCTGCCCTCATTATTGCATAAGGCTAAGCACATCCTTTCTTTACATGAGACTAAGCATTGTCTCCATACCTTGCATGAGGCTAAGCATTGTCTCCATTACTGTATAAGGCTAAGCATTTCCTTTCTTTGCATGAGACTAAACACTATCTCCTTTCCTTTCATAAAACTAAGCACTGTCTCCACATTGCATAAGGCTAAGCACTGCCCCTCTTTGCACGAGACTAAACACTGTCTTCTTCCTTGCATGGGACTAAGCATTGTCTCCACTCTTTGCATAGGGCTAAACACTGCCTTCACCATTGCATAAGGCTAAACATTGCCTCTCCTTGCATAAGACTAAGCACTGACTCCACTCCTTACCTGAGGCTAAGCACTGCCTCTATTATGTATAAGGCTAAGCATTGCCTTCCTTCGCATAAGACTAAAAACTATCTCCGCTACACTGCATATGGATAAACACTATTTCCTTTCTTTGCACAGGGCTAAACACCTCCCTCATCTCGTACAAGACTAAGCTTCATCTTGTCTCGTCCTCACGTATGGCTAAGCATCACCTATTTCCTCTATCAAACAATCGATATCACCACATCTTTGCATTCCATGGGCTGAAACATCGCCATATTGTCCGAAGGCGTCATGGTCTGAGGGAATCATCCTCATAGCCCGAAGACATCATGCCATGGCCGGAGGATCTCTCGAAATTGCATATCATTATTCAAAGGCATCATAGTCAAGAGGCACCATCCTCATGGCCCGAGGACACCACTCCATGGCCGGCGAATCCCTTATCATACACTTCATGGCCCGAGGACACCACTCCATGGCCGGAGAATCCCTTATCATACACTTCATGGCCCAGGACGTCATGGTCTAAGGGAATCATCCTCATCGTCCAAAGACAACCTTCATGGTCCAAAGGGAATTTGCATCATGTTTAAATTTTTGCAATAACCATATATATTCACGTGCATCGTGTTTTAAGTTTTGTAGGTAACTCGGGAGGTAACCGTTCTATAAACAGGAGCAATCTTCTCTCCGGTTTCCATTCACAACGTTCACATCCTTTGACTACTTCAAACATAACCGATGACCAGTAACTGACTACCGTTCACTCCATAACCAATCAAATATCTGCCTTGTGATACACCCGTAATCTCCAAATTTGCATTCATGACTCACCCTAATATTATCCATTACTTATGATAATATCCTACCTAGAAGAGCCTTTTCGAAACATACGACTACTCTTATAACAACTCCATCGGTTTCGTTCGTCGTTGGATCTAGAACTACACACAACCTGATTCCCGAAATACTAGGGATATGTAGGCAACTCAAGAATTAGGGTTCGACCTCCATTTTTTCAAATCACATCATTCCCTATTCAATTTGGACAAAAATTGTCATCAGTTTCTTTATCCGACAACTCTTTCACCATTTCCGGGTAAAGAGGGGTAGCTGTTGATACCCAATATTGCTCTCATATTTTAAACAATACGTATATATACTTTTAAAATATCATTTTGCATTATTATTTAATTTACATGATTTATACAAGCATTTTCTATAATTTTCCATAATATTTAGAGCTTTAAAATTAATTTTCCTACTATCAAATTACTTGAATATTTATTAATTATCTCTTAAATTATTTTATGATGACTTAATCATCCAAAATTATAATTTTGCATCCACATATATGTTTCATAATATTTTTACTTCATTTATATAATTATATTTGTATCTTTAGGCTATTTACACAATCTTGCAATAATAGCCTATATTCTATAAATAATTACATTATTTACACTAAAATAGCATTTTATATTCTTATAGTGTTAGGTTATTATTTTCAATCATTTTACTACTTTGGTAATATTTCTATTATTTATAAATTACTTTTTATAAATTATTTTAAATAATTTTCATGTATTTTATTGTATAGCCCAATATAGGGCTAATTTCGGACCAAAATCAGGTCCAAAACAGATGGCCCATCCCCATTACAACCTTTAGCAGCCCAAACCAAACAACCCCTTCATTTAACCCGATCATGACCCATTTTAAACAGCTCGCCCTACTTTTCTTCTATCCCATCCGTTGATCTCAAAGATCAATGGTCCACAGATGCCCTATCATTTTTAATTAACCTAACCCTAAACCCTAATCTTCATTCCCCACCTAACAGCCGCCCCAAACTCTCACGAATGTTCTCTCGTCTCTGAAAGAAACCCTAGCATCCACCTCTAATTCTCTCCAATTCCACCCTAAACATAGAGTCAGTCCATGATTTACTTACCTATTTTGAGGTACTGCGATGGTGTATACGTGTTTGTGGTGGTTCTTGCCTTATGTTTGGAAAGAACGATCTTTTGATATTTGGCTTGGTCAACTCTGGTTCTGTGGGGATTTGGACGATGTCTCGTCTATATACATTATACAAGGAAGGATCCTTGATTCTTGGTCCAATCCTCACACGTCTGGACCCAACTAGGGTTTGAGAATTTCCTTTTCCTTTGCTGATTTTGATTGCATGTGATATATTCTTTCCTTTCTTGTGTTTGACTGATAATTTTTCATGTTTATCTACTTAATTTGAACACTATATAAACTCCTCCCCAATTTCCCCTAGGGATGGGGATTACAATTATTACTCTCACTATTCTCTTCTTTCACTCATTCACTTATTATGGTACACTCGAATACTTTCTGAAATCGTTAAATTCTTAGCCGGCTGGAAGCCAAGGCCATAATACTATTAAAACGACCTCCTCCGGTGCAAGCACTGCTCGGAGCCCTTCTTGAGGCTCTTGTGAACTCTGAAGCATCGGGGATTTGGGGTTCCCTTTCAATTGCTGCTACTAAATCACTCCCAATATTATAAACTCCTCACACTTTTGCTCGCTTAACTTTGCTACTGGTTAGTGTCCTTGACTCTTACAATTTTAACTATCTCCCTCTCTGTTTGTCTACGACATGTGTGTTCTGTGTTCCAATGTTCTTTAAACGTTTTGTAAGCATGATTTAGTTTTCCTTGCTATTCATGGATCCCTGATACTGTGTTGTTGTATTCTATACTACAATTATATTGTCTTAATAATGCCCTGCAGTTCCACGTTCTTTAGTAGTTGAATTCAGTAGGCTTCAGTACATGTAATATGCTTTCATTATGGGAATGGATTCCAGTCTTCTTAAGTGCTACTAAACTAATGTGTGTTCCCCACCTTGTCCTGTATTTCTATGTCTGTGTTCCAGACCTTGTTGAGTTATTCCTGCCCAACATGATAAATTTCTGAGACTATATTAATTAGCTAAGGCATGTTTCCATGCCATTTAAGTTTTAATGTATGTTTGCTTTGTTAATCTTATGTATTTAGAATTGCTTCTAGGGCAAATTTCTATGTTAGCTTCTCTCATGTCTAGGTAATTGGTATGAGTGGTTGTGCTCGCATGTCCTATTCCTCTTAAGTGATATATATTCTCATGAGATTAGGCACTGTTGTGGTCTGTTGTAGACCATGCTACTAGGTTGTTGCCATACTACTTGTGATCATGTTAGGGTCCCATATTAGAAATCTTCATGTGAAATTGCTATCCCTTTGACTATAACTATTTTGAATAAGGCTCACTTGTTTAAAGTCTTTTCTGACTAATTCTGGCTAATATCATGTTAGCTCAATAAACCTACTTCTTAATCCCTCTGTGTGATTGTGTTCAGCATGCTACACCCTTTCCTTTGTTGAATGATTGCTCAATATGGGGTTAGTTTCCTATGTCAAACTTGCCATGTTAAAGTTGTCCACCTAGTTAGCATGTTCAAACCCTCTTGTTTGACCAATCCTATTCCCTTAGCTTCTAATAGATGATGGCATGTTTATGTAATCATGTCCCCATGAGGTATCACACTTAATAAACTTTAGAGTTGTCAATTGGTTGGTTCCTCCCTCTAAGCCTAGTACGAGTTCGTGTGTGGCCTTGGGTTATTCAATTGATACACTCTCACGCTTGAGGTGTGCTTGGATATAGGTCTACTATTGATGTGAAAAGTGAGCTTGCTGAAGGCCCAAGTGTTACTGGGGTATTTCTCTTTTGGGCCTACTCTGTTTATTAGGCATGTAGTCTTTCAGTATGTAATATTTGCACTTGTATTCATTATTTTGGGCATGTAATAACTTACAAACAAAACAGATGGGAAAATTAGTAAAAAAAGGGATAGGATACTCTAATTCTCACATAAATGGGTAGAAAGCATGCCTATAGAATCTATGTGGTCTATTTGCTATTTGTTTTACATGCTTTTAGTTTCATGTGTAGGAAGCATGCTTATATGAGTCACACGCACACACCTCACTTAACTTGTCAAAAAATGTTATTTCAAGATTTTGCTATACCAGTTTCCATGTCTATTACTTAGACAACATGCCTCGCTAATCTACATACCATGTTTTTATGACTTCAAGTAATCAATTGGTCAAAATTACTTCTATTACTTTAGTACACTGCTCATCTAGACATCATGGTTATAGGATTTCAATACTTTTAATCGACTATTCTCGTTGCTTTCATCGCATTGTCGCCTGCCTATAAAACCAATATTAGTAATTTAGAATTATGATTGTTTTCACTAACTTTTATGCAAAATGCTTAGATATCATGTGTGCAGGACTTGCGATTTTCAATTTGCCTACACGATAGTTTAGAAATTACAGCACTGCCCATGTATTTTTGGAATCCAGAATCACTTAGAAATCATGTCTATAGGATTTGCAATTCGCCTTAACGCTGAACATGTACAATACTGGAAATCAGAATCACGTAGAGATCCTGCCTATAGATTTTGAACAATTTAACATGCCTTAAGTCCAAACCTACCCATCTATAACTGGCTGTTTAAATAATGTAGCATCACTAGTATAAGCTATAACTTGTCTGCCTAATTGATAGCGTGCATATGTGTCTATATGAGGAGGTGAATATGAGCCTTTGGTGTTGATTATGTGCAGTCCTATTTGTTTTGAATGAGCGATTAGTTTTATCATTTTTGAGCAACCTAAATAAGTCTAGAACCACCCAAATAGAGGTCCAAATCCTCCTGGACCATAGGCATGGGAGGGGTAATGCACGCATAGGACACGACTTAGGATTGAATTAGAGCGCCTTTAAGTAAGCAACTTCAACATAGTAATGGGGTAGCAGGCGATGATAGTGAGTGCCTGCTGAATAATATAAGCAATCCCCTACCCCAAAAGAGTTGCAAAGTATCATTTATGTTGCACGGGGTGATCCTTTAGGCTAAAAAACATAGGACCTCCTTTTTTTCTTTATACACTTGTCATTTGCACTTAGCCACTTAATATAGACTATTGAATTTGTACCCTTGTAATCATTAAGATTTGTACCTATTCCCGATGTGTTATGATAAGACCCTTCAACTTCTATATTTGATCACCTAACTTAATTGCATAATCCACATGGTTTTAAAGTTCGGTCGGGATCCACAGTTGTGGACCTCGAAGAGTGCCTAACGCCTTATCTTTGAGGTAATTTGAGCCCTTACCCGATCTTTGGTGACACAAATTAGTTAAAACAGTTTTATTTGTAAATAGGTGACCTAACACACCCCAAATCATTAGGTTGCAACTCTTCTCTTTTAATACCTTATTTAAAAAGTGTTGTCACACGTCAAAACCTGCTTTCGCGAGAAAATGGGGTGCGACAAGCTCGTTCCTCTTCGCGTTCGCGAACTGGACCTTGCGTTCGTGAAGCTCAGGCTTGTCAGCCTTCGCGTTCGCGATGACCTTTTTCCTGGGCCCTGGATAGCTTGCCTTCGCGATCGCGATGGCTTTTCCGTGATCGCGAAGAAGAAATGCCTGGGTAGTGTGTTTTAAAAATCGGGATCTAGGCTCATTTTCTTCATTTCTCTCACTTGTTGGTCGAATTTAGAACTCTTTGAAGAGGGGTTTTCACCTAGCACTTTGAGGTAAGTAATTTCTAAACAATATGAGTTAAATACACATATTATGTGTAGATTTTAACGAGTAAAATATGGAAATTTTGGGAGTTTATTTAAAAATCTAGATTTTGATAAAAATGGGATTTAACAACGAAAATAATTTTCGAATTGGGTATAAATTATATATTTCAGTTTGTGAGGTTATGGGTAATATTTATCTTTGAAAATTTCTAAAATCCGGGCACGTGGGCCCGAGGTGAATTTTAAGAATCTTCCAATTTGGGTTGGGTAATTACTCTAATAGCTAAATTACCAACTTGTGATTGTATATTGATTAATTTATATAATATTTGGCTACCTTCAAATTGTTCGGCACCATGTTGAGGATTTAGAGGGAATTTGTGAGCCGGAAAATGAGCTTTGGGACGAGGTAAGTCTCTTGCCTAACCTTGTAAGAGGGAATTTACTCCATAGGTGTTTTAAATTACTATTTTCTTCTAATTGTGGGGGCTACGTACGCACGAGGTGACGGGAGTCCATGCGTAGCTATAAATCATGCTTAGGTCCGGGTAATTTTAGGACCCAATCATGAAATAATTGTATTCTTTGCACTCTGGTTGTTAATTTAAGTGCTTAAATTATATTGAAATTTGATAAAGGATTCGTAAAGACCGAATTTCACTTACTTTGAGTTTTGGCGGGTTACTTGGCCGTCAATAGAAATTGTGCTTCCTTGTGTATTAGTCTTGCGATAACTGTTAAATCGAATGTTCGTAGAGTATTCTCTCTTCTTGTGGAGCGGGCTGAATACCTCAGCGGTATAATAGATTCCTCTATGGTTCACGCTATTCGACCCTCGGCAGTGTATACATTATTCTAGATCGGGTCGTATGACCTGAAATTAATCGTGTGTGATAATGCTTGGAGCCCGATTACACTTTATATTATATTTATGACTTGAGAGGTTATAATTTATTTATTGGCCCAAAATTGTTGGAGTTAGTACGTGTCAGTTGAAGATTTTTAAATTTACTATCAGTTAAAGAATCATTTATTCACCATTTTCTATTATTTTATTATTATTATTAATAATATTCACGTATTCCATGCCCATTTAGAATTTCTGTATTTTATTTGTTGGCCCATAGTAAGTGTCGATGTCGACCCTTCGTCACTACTTATTCGAGGTTAGACTGGATACTTACTAGGTACATATTAATTTTTCACTCACACTACATTTCTACAATAATTGTGCAGTATCTGAGGCAGGTGCATCTAGCATTTAATCAGGCGTGCAACCCCGTTACCCTGAGGCATAGTGGTGAGCTGCTCTCTGAGTCCATTTTGCAGCACTCGTAGTCTCTCTTTTGTATTTACTTTCTGTCTATCTTATTTCATACAGTAGCATAGGTGTTTTGTATATTCTAGTAGTTGCTCATACACTTGTTACACTGGATCTTGGGAACATGCTAGTAGACACCGGCAGATGTACCTGACTAAGGAGGAGTTGCTCCCCCTGTTGCTAGAAGCCGAGGGAGGGCTCCAGCTCGTGCTAGAGGACGAGGGCGTCCTAGAGTTGCTCCAGTTTACCATAAGTGGGTCCAGTAGAGGATCCTGTTATTGAAGAGCAGGGCGAGGTGCCTACAGCGGAGTCGGCACCCGTGGATTTCATGTCCGCACCAAGATTCCAGGAGGTCATGGGCCATATGCTACGGTTCATGGATTCCATGACGCAGGCTGGTTTATTTCCAGCAGACCCAGCTACATCTCATGAGGGAGGGGGAGCACAAACCCCTACCGCTCAGGCTCCAGGGCATGCAGGTGCCGCATATCAGACCCCGTGCACACTACCCGTGGGCGAATCTCAGTCGATTGCAGCAGCTATACAAGATCCCAGACCAGCTGTGGCCAGCGAGCGACAAGAGGACCCTCAGGACTTTATTGACCACTGCAGGGATAGACTGCACAACATGAGGATATTGGAGTCCCACGGGGTCGACTGTACCATCTTTCAACTGGAGGGTAGGGCCTATAGATGGTGGCAGTCTTATCTTCTCAGCAGACCAACAGGTTCTCCTCTATTGACATGGGACCAATTCACACGTCTCTTTCTGGAGAGATATATTCCACCCTCTCAGATGGAAGAGTTGCGGGGTCAGATGTCAGTGACAGACTATGGGGCGAGATTCTCTGAGTTTTCTTGCCATGTACTTCACCGATGCAGGAAGAGTGCAGGGGTTTTTTGCAGGTTTTCACTCTGGTATCCAGGCCACTATGGCCCGAGAGGTTGCGATGGGGACTCCTTACGGGAAGGTTGTGGATATAGATCGGAGGATCTAGAGTATTCTTCAGCGGGGCCAAGGTCAGACATTGAGGGACAAGAGGTTTCGATATTCTGGAGGGGCCGGTGGTGCTCCATCTGGGGGAAAAGGTCAGTTTGTGAGGGGTCAGTCTAGTAGTCCCACACATTTAGCGTCGCTGCCTTTTCGGGATGATCCAGTGCAACCCTATTTCAGCGCCATCCCAGAGAGCTCCTACCATCCACCGGCTATTTAGGGTTCCTCTAGTGGGAGTTCAGGTCCCCAGAGTTAGACTCTTGGTCAGTCATCTTCCACAACGAGAGGTTGTTTCAAATGCGGAGATCATGGTAATGTGATGAGATTCTGCCCCAAGCTTCAGGGCAAGGCAGTACAGCAGGGTCATCAGCCTATGATTACAGCACCAGCTGTCGCACCAGCCGTTTGGCCACCCAGAGGCGGAGGGAAGGTGGGTAGGGGTCGTCCTAGAGGTAGAGGCCAGTCAGGTGGTGCTCCAGCTAGGTTCTATGCCTTTCCAGGTAGTCCAGATGCAGTAGCCTCAGATGCCATGATCACATGTATTATTTCTATCTGCTGTAGGGATGCTTCGATACTATTCGATCTAGGGTCTACATATTCATATGTTTCATCTCTATTTGCTTATTTTCTAGGTGTTCTTCGCGAGTCCTTGGGTACCCATGTATGTGTGTCCATGCCAGTAGGTGATTATGTTGTTGTGGATTGGATCTACTGGTCATGTATTGTGACTTTTTGTGTCTATGCGACTAGAGCAGATCTTCTCTCGATATGACTAACTTTGAGGTCATCCTGTGCATGGACTGGTTGTGTCCATATCATACCGTACTTGATTGCCATGTCAAGACTGTTACCTTGGTGATACCAAATTTGCCTAGAATGGAGTGGAAGGGTTCATCTGTTAGTGCATCAAGTTGGATTATCTCTTTCCTGAAGTCTCGACACATGGTCGAGAAAGGTTGTTTGGCTTATCTAGCTAATGTTTGGGATACTACTATAGAGACTCTGCCGATTGATTTAGTGCCCGTGGTCTGGGAGTTCTCCGATGTGTTTCCTTCTGATATACCAGGTATGCCACTAGATCGTGATATCAATTTCTGTATTAATTTGGCTCCAGGTACCCAACCTATCTCTATTCTACCATACCACACGGCTCTGAAAGAGTTGAAGGAGTTGAAAAAGTAGGTTGAAGAGCTGCTAGCAAAGGGGTTCGTCAGACCGAGTGTATTTCCTTGGGATGCACCTGTGTTGTTTATGAAGAAGAAGGATGGGATTATGCAGATATGCATTGATTACCGCCAGTTGAACAAAGTTACCATTAAGAACAAGTACCCGTTGCCGTGTATTGATGATTTGTTTGGCCACTTGTAGGGTGGCAGGTTGTTCTCTAAGATCGACTTGAGATCAGGGTATCATCAATTGAAGATTCGTGATTCGGATGTTCTGAAGACGACTTTCTGGATTAGATATGGCCACTATGAGTTCCTAGTGATGTCCTTCAACTTGACCAACACCCTAACGGTATTTGTGGATTTGATGAATTCGGGCCATATAGTTACTCGTTTGTCATTGTCTTAATTGATGACATATTAATCTACTCGCGTAGCATGGAGGACCACGAGCAGTATTTCAGAGCGGTGCTTTAGACCTTGTGGGAATAGAAGCTATATGCTAAGTTCTCCAAGTGTGAGGTTTGATTAGATTCTGTAGTATTTTTGGGGCATGTGGTATGAGGCGAGGATATTAAGTTAGATCCCAGGAAGATCGAGACAGTTTAGAGTAGGCCTCATCCTACCAAAGTGACCGAGATCAGGAGATTCTTGGGGTTAGCAGGTTATTATCATCTGTTTGTAGAGGGCTTCTCATCTGTCGCAACACCTTTGACTAGATTGACCCAGAAGGGTGCTCTATTCCGATGGTCTGATGATTGTGAGGCGAGCTTTCAGAAGGTCAAGACCGCATTGACTACAACACCGGTGTTAGTGTTGCCTTCTGGTTTAGGGATGTATACTGTATATTGTGATGCTTCACGCGTTGGCCTAGGTTGTGTATTGATTCAGAGGGATGATTTATTGCAAATGCTTCACGTCAGTTGAAGCCCCCACAAGACGAATTACCCTGTACATAATTTGTAGTTGGTCGCGATAGTTCATGCTCTCAAGATCTGGAGGCATTATCTTTATGGGGTATCCTATGAGGCTTACACCAATCATCGCAGCTTGCAGCATTAGCATCGTTTATCATCCGCGCAAAGTTAATGTGGTTGCGGATGCATTGAGGAGAACGTATGAGAGTATGTGTAGTTTGGCATTCATTTCAGTAGAGGAGAGGCCATTAGCTTTGGACATTCAGCCCCTGGCTCACATATTTGTGAGGTTGGATATTTCAGAGCCCTGCCGAGTTCTTGCATGCATCGTCGCTCAGTCTTTATTATTCGAGCAGATCAAGGCTGGTTCTTAGGGAGACGGTACTACAGGGAGATGCCAAAGAGGTTACTATCGGTGAGGATCGTGTTCTGCGACTTCCGAGCCGTCTATGTGTTCCTAATGTTAATGGATTGAGGGAGAAGATTCTAGAGGAGGCACACAGTTCTTGGTATTCTATTCATCCAGGTGCTACGACGATGTATCACGACCTGAGGTAGCATTATTTGTGGCGGTAGATGAAGAAGGACATAGTTGAGTATGTAGCAAGGTGCCTAAATTGCCAACAGGTTAAGTATGGTTATACCTTAGTGGAAATGGAAGTGCCTCACTATGGACTTCGTACTTAGGTTGCCGCGGACCTTGAGGAAGTTTGTTGCAGTTTGGCTCATTGTCGATAGGTTGATCAAGACAGAACACTTCATTCCGTTTGTAACTACGTATTCTTTAGAGAGATTGGCCCAGATTTACATTCAAGAGATTGTTCAGTTACATGGTGTGCCTGTTTCCATCATTACAGATAGTGGCCCTCAATTTACTTCACATTTTTGCAGGGCAGTACAGAGTGAGTTGGGTACTCGGGTAGAGCTCAGCACAACCTTTCATCTACAGACCGACGGATAGTCAGAGAAGACGATTCAAATCTTGGAGGATATGCTCAGAGCATGTGTGATTGACTTCGGAGGGCAGTGGAATTGATTCTTGCCTTTGGCTGAGTTTTCTTATAACAACAGTTATCAGTCTAGCATTGAGATGACTCTATTTGAGGCTTTGTATGGTCGGTGATGTCGTTCGCCCATCGTATGGTTCGAGCCCGGCGAGGCTAGGTTATATGGTATTGATTTAGTGAAGGATGCCTTGGAGAAAGTGAAGTTGATTCAGGAGGGACTTCGCACAGCACAGTCTAGAAATGAGAGTTACGTGGGTCAGAAGGTGCGTGATTTATCATTTATGGTAGACGAGAAGGTTCTCTTGAAAGTCTCGCCGATGAAGGGAATCATAAGGTTCGGGAAGAAGGGAAAGTTGAGCCCAAGGTTTATAGGTCCATTTGAGGTGTTAAGGCAAGTTGGGGAGGTTTCTTATGAGCTTGCTTTGCCTCCTAGTCTATCGGGAGTTCATCCGGTTTTCCATGTGTCTATGCTTCGGAAGTATCATGCCGATAGGTCGCATGTGTTAGACTACAACCCGGTTCAACTAGATGAGACCCTGGGTTATGAGGAGGAGCCAATTGCCATTGTTGATAGGTAGGTTTGCTAGTTGAGGTCCAAGAATATTTCTGCGGTAAAGGTTCAGTGGAGGGGTCAACCAGTCGAGGATGTGACTTGGTAGACCAGGGAGGACATGCAAAACAGATATCCATACCTAATCGGCACTCCAGGTATGATCCTAGACCCATTCGAGAATGAACGCTTGTTTAAGATGTGGAGAATGTAACAACTCAATCGGCCGTTTCGCTTTCTAGATCCTTGTTCCACTAATTAAGCCTCCTCATATGTGCTTTTACTATTTTATGACTTGTGGGTATGGTTAGCTCGGGTTTGCAAGGGTTCGAGTTGAAATCGGAACACTTAGTTCCTTAATAGTGTCTTATAATGGTTAAGTTTGACTTGAGTCAATATTTTAAGTAAACGACCTCGGAACCGGGAATTTACGGTTTCAATAGGTTCGTATGATGATTTTGGACTTGGGCGTTTGATTAGATCGGGTTTCGGATGACCCGGGAGTGTTTCGACGCTTAATATTGAAAGTTGGCGCATTGAAGGTTTTCAAGTTTTTTAAGTTTGGTTTGGAGTAGGTTTTAGTATTACCGAGGCCCGTTTGGAATTTCGAGCCTATGAATAGTTCCGTAAGGTAATTTATGACTTGTACACAAAATTTGGGGTCATTCCGAGTAGTCTAAGTATGTTTCGGCGCGTTCATATCTAGTTGAGAAGTTTGAAGTTCATAAGTTGATTCAATTTGGTTTTGGGGTACGATTCTTTGTTTCGATTTTGTTTTACGTGTTTCGAGAGTTCGAGCAGGTTCGTATTATAGTTATAGACTTGTTGGTGCATTTGGACGGGGCCCCTGGCGGCTCAAGTGAGTTTCGGATAGCCCAGAGCTAAGTCCAACAAATCTGGTGTGTTGGTTCTGGTTTCCTTCTTTACGATCACGAAGAGTGTGTTGCGTTCGCGGAGAAGGAAAATGTGAGGGGATGAGATTTTCTCTACACGTTCGTGGAACCTTGCCTACATTCGCGAAGGTCTGGGACTTGTGGCCTTCGCGTTCGCGTGAAGGGACCCGCGTTCGCGTTGGTAGAAAGGCCTGGGGGTGTCAGCTCGTTCCTCTTCGCATTCTCGAGCTGGACCCCGCGTTCGCAAAGCTCAGGCTTGTCAGCTTTCGCGTTCGCGTGTGGGTCCTCACGATCGCGATAACCTTTTTCCTAGGCCCTGGGCAGCTTGCCTTTGATAGCGAAGAAGAAATGCCTGGGCAGTGTGTTATAAAAATTGGGACTTAGGCTCATTCTTTTCATTTCTCTCACTTGTTGGTCAGATTTAGAACTCTTTGAAGAGGGGTTTTCACCTAGAACTTTGAGGTAAGTAATTTCTAAACAATATGAGTTAAATATATAGATTATGGGTAGATGTTAAAGCGTAAAATGTGGAAATTCTAGGAGTTTATTTAAAAACCTAGGGTTTGATAAAAATGAGATTTAACCAAGAAAATGATTATGGAATTGGGTAAAAATTATATATTTGAGTTCGTGAGGTTATGGGTAACATTTATCTTCGAAAATTTCCGAAATTCGGATATGTGAGCCGTGCGTAGCTACAAATCATGCTTAAGTATGGGTAGTTTTAGGACCCAATCATGAAATAATTGTATTGTCTGGACTCTACTTGTTAATTTAAGTGCTTAAATTATATTGAAACTTGATAAAGGATTCGTAAAAAACGAATTTCACTTACTTTGAGTTTTGGCTAGTTACTTGACCGTCAATAGAAATTGTGCTTCCTTGTATATTAGTCTTGTGATAGCTTTTAAATCGGATATTCGTAGAGTATTCTCTCTTCTTGTGAAGCGGGCCGAACGTCTCGGCAGTATAATAGATGCATCTATGGTTCGTGTCGTTCGACCCTCGGCAGTGTACACATTATTATGGATCGGGTCGTACGATCTCGGCATAAATCGTGTGTGATAATGCCCGGAGCCCGATACACTTGATATTATATTTATGACTTGAGAGGTTATAATTTATTTATTGGCCCAACATTGTTGTATTTAGTACGTGTCAGTTGGAGATTTTGAAATTTACTATCAATTAAAGAATCATTTATTTACTGTTTGCTAGCCCGATATTAATAAAATCAACCCTTCGTCAAACCTCTCAACCTTCAACTTTCCAACTTTTGCCAAAAAATGTCTAAGTCCAAAATTACCATAAAAAGCTATTGGAACCCTCGAAACTCTATTCCGGAGTCGCCTACACACAAGTCAAACTCCAGTCAACTCTTTCAACTTAGGCTTCCAACCTTGGGATTAAGTGTCCCAATTCACTTCAAAACTTTCTCGAAACCAATCCAACCACCCGGGAAACTCACATAACCACAAATGAACATAGAAGAGGCAATAAATAGGGGAACAGGGTTACAATATATAAAACGACCGGTCTAATCATTATATTATCCTCGTCTTAAAACAAACGTTCCTCCTCGAATGAGTATAGATATATACCTAAAATGCCTAAAAGTTAAGGATAACGGCTACGCATATCATGCTCGGTCTCCCAAGATGCCGCCTTGACCTCTCCATTGAACCTTCACTGAAGCAATGTTCTTTGACCATAACTTCCGAACCTGCATGTCCTATATAGCCACTGACTCCTTAACATATGTCAAATCCTAGTCCACTTGGATTGAGCTAAAATCAAATACATGAGAAGGATCACTAAAATACTTTCGGAGCATGGAAACATGGAACACTGGGTGAACTGTCGATATGCTGGGTGGAAATGCAAATTTGTAAGCCGCTACACCAACCCTCTCAAGGATCTCAAAGAGACTAATATACCTAGGGATCAGCTTTCCTTTCTTCCGAAATATCATCACACCCTTCATGGGTGAAACTCTGAGCAAAACCCTCTCTCCCACCATAAATGCTACATCACAAGCACTTCGTTCAACATAACTCTTCTACCTAGACAGTGTTGTACGAAACCGATCCTGAATCAACTTGACTTTCTCTAAGGCATCCCGAACCAAATCAGTGCCCAACAACCTATCCTCCCCTTGCTCAAAGCAACCAACTAGAGAATGACACTTCCTCCCATATAAGGCATTATAAGGAGCCATCTGAATACTGGATTGGTAGTTGTTGTTATAGGAGAACTCTGCAAGTAGTAAGAACTGGTCCCATGAACCCCCAAAATCTATAACACAACCACGTAGCATATCCTCCAAGATCTGAATGGTGCGTTCGGACTGCCCGTCCGTCTAGGGATAAAATGCTTTGCTCAGCTTGACTTGTGTGCCTAACTCACGCTGCACATCTCACCAGAAATGCGATGTGAAATGTGTGCCTTGATCTGCGATAATAGACACTAGACATCGGTACACCATGCAGACAAAACATCTAACGGATATAGATCTGAGGCAACTGCTCTGAAAAGTAGGTTGTCATAATCGGAATAAAGTGTGTAGACTTGGTCAGTCTATCCACATAACCCATACTGTGTCAAATTTCTTCAAGGTCCATGGGAGCCCAACAATGAAATCCATAGTGGTACTGTAACGACCCGACCGGTCGTTTTGAGCATTTATACTCCTTTCAACTATTTGAAGTCTTGAATAATTTCCTACGAGGTATTATGACTTGTGTGAATTGTTGGTTTTGGTTTTAAGGTATTTCGGAGCTAACTTGGAAGCTTAAGTTGAAATAGTTGAACGGATATTGACTTATATATAAACGACCTCGGAATTTAATTCTAATAATTCCAATAGCTCCGTATGGTAATTTTGGCCTTAGGAGTGTGTCCGAAAAATTATTTGGAGGTCCGTAGTGGAATTAGGCCTGAAATGTCGAAAGTTGAATTTTCGGAAGTTTGACCGGGGGTTGACTTTTTGATATCGGGGTCGGAATCCGATTCGGAAAATTAGAATAACTCTATTATGTCATTTATGACTTGTGTACATAATTTGAGGTCAATCGGACGTGATTTGATAGGTTCCGGAGTTGTTTGTAGAAATTAGAAATTTTAAAGTTCATTAGGCTTGAATTGGGGTGTAATTCATGGTTTTAGTGTTGTTTAAGGTGATTTGAGGAGTCGACTAAGTCCGTATGATATTTTAGGACTTGGTGGTATATTTTGTCGAGGTCTCGAAAGGCTCGGGTGAGTTTCGGATGGTTAACGGGTTGGATTTTGGACTTGGAACTCTGTTGGAAGTTTTTGTGATGCACCATCTGGTTTCCTTCATCGCGTTCGCGAAGAGGAAATGAGAGGCTGGTAATATTTTCTTTTCGCGTTCGCGAAGGGTGGACTGTGTGTGTATCGCGAACGCGAGAGGTGTTACGCGTTCGCGAACAGGAGAGGAAGCAGCTGAGGACCCCAGGTAATTGGTCTACGCGTTCGCATAGGGGGGTGTCGCGTTCGCGTAGTGAGGGGGAATGAAGCATCGCGTTCGGGATGAGTTGAACACGTTCGCATAGAAGGTATTGAGTCAGAGGCATTTTGTGCTTCACGAACGCGAGGGTGATGTCGCATTCGCGAAGGAGGAATTTGGACGGGAGCTATTTTGTGACCGCGTTCGCGAATGAAAAACCCTGGGCAATAAGTTTATGTTCTGAATCATTTTTTGATGATTTGGAGCTCGGATTGAGGCGATGTTTGGGTGATTTTAAGAGGAAACAACGGGGTAAGTGTTCTTAACTCAATATTGGTTAAATTACCCGAATCCATGGTTGTTTTTATCATTTAATTGGTGAATTGAGTTGGAAAAATTTGAAAACCCTCTTGGTTTAAATTGAAGCATTGAAGGTCGAGTTGGGGTCGGATTTTGGTAAAATTGGTATGGTTGAATGGGATTCGGAATTTTGCAACTTTTGTCGAGTTCCGAGACGTGGGCCCCACGGGCGATTTTTGAGCTAATTTTCAGATTTTTATGGAAAATTATTATTTTTTATGGAATAATTTCCAATGAATTTTATTGACTGAAACAAATTATTTATGGCTAGATTCGAGGCGTTTGGAGACCAATTCAAGAGGCAAGGGAATATCAGAGTAAAGCATTTCACGTCTTGAGGTAAGTAACCATTATAAATCTGGTCCTGAGGGTATTAAACCCCAGATTTTGGTATCATGTGATTATTTTAGAAGTGACGCACATGCTAGGTGACGGGCGTGTGGGCGTGCACCGAGGGGATCGTGACTTGGTCCGTCCCGGAAAACTGTAAAGTTGAATAATTTTTTGTTAGCTATATGCTCTCTATGTGTTGATAGAATTTGACTGTAAATCATGTTAGAATTCATGCTTAGGCTATGTGATAGTAGTTTTGGGACCCACAGAGGTCGCGTACTTGTTGAATTGCATGCTAAATGCTATATGTACTCGGTCTCAGTTTTTACTTGTACATTTTATCGCATTCTCTGTTATTATTATTGATACATCATATCATTGTTGTTTGGGCTGATTTCATGATTATTGAGAGCCCGTGAGACTGGAGAGATTTATGACTGAGAGAGACCGAGGGCCTGATTGTGAGATATTGATACTATAGCATGTGAGTTGGCCGTGCAGATCCTTATATTATACTATAGCATGCGAGTTGGCCGTGCAAATCCTTATATTATACTATAGCATGTGAGTTAGCCGTGCAACACGTGAGTTGGCCGTGTGGATCCTTATATTATACTATGTCACGTAAGTTGGCCATGCGGATCCGGATATTTATATTATGCCACGTGAGTTGTCCGTGCAGCACGTGAGTTGTCCGTGCAAATTATAGCGCTTGGGTTGTAGGAGCCCCTCCGGAGTCTGTAAACCCACAGTGTGTGCGGGTACCTATTGAGAGAGTGATGAGGGCTAGGAGCCCAGGGAGTGATGAGGGCTGGGAGCCCAGGGAGTGATGAGGGCTGGGAGCCCAGGGAGTGATTGTTGTCCTAAGAGGTTGTACTTGATTTCCATTTGTTGTTGCACTTAGTTGCTATCTGTCATTGTTGTGAAATCTTTGAAACATTGTTGATATACGTATTACATGAATAGGAACTGTATAACAATTGATTTGACATTAATCTGCCAGATTTGATAGCATGTCTATTCTTTGCTGGAATTACTCGAAATGAACCATAATTGGGTAGCTCGTTACTATCTTTAGTTCCTTATTTATTATTGTTAGTTGCTGAGTTGGTCGTACTTATACTACACCCTGCACTTCGTGTGCAGATCCAGGTATTCTCGGGTATAGCGGGTGTTGATCCTTTCGCACGGTTGATTTTTAGGAGATTTGGAGGTAGCTGTCGTGTTCTGCAGACCTTGTCTCTCCTTCTCTATCTCTTTGTACATTGTATTTGGTATCAGACTATTATAGACTATATTTTCTAGACTTGTCTTCATATTAGATGCTTAAGTACTTAGTGACATCAGGTTTTGGGGAGTGTTTGTATTGTATTTAAATATTATATTTTCAACCTTAAAGAGAAGTTTTGGTTTATTGAGATTATCAGCTTGCCTAGTATCGAGATAGGTGCCATCACGACAGGTTGGGATTTTGGGTCGTGACAAGTTGGTATCAGAGCTTTAGGTGACATAGGTCTCACGAGTCATGAGCAGGTTTAGTAGAGTCTTGCGGATCGGTACGGAGACGTCTGTACTTATCTTCGAGAGGCTGCCGAACCCTTAGGAACAAATTTCCCTTCTTGTATTCTATCGTGCAGAATTGATTCAGCTTGAAACATAACTCTTTGAATTCCTTTCACGCATTTGTATGCGCACATGAGCGCTCGATATCAGCTGTGCATCGCCGACTTGTGATTCTATGAATGAGGTTCAAGATGTGTATTCTATGTTTTGGTGATAGGCTAGTCTGGAGGACTTGAGGCCAGGTTTAGACCGTAGCTTAGGCTGGGTAGCTTCAGTTGTAACCTGTACATTTGGACTCATATATCTGGTAATGTCCCTATGAGTGGAATTTATAACTCCATGAGTGGTATAACGGCTTTGTGATGAGTATGATGTAACTACGGGGTGTGTTAAGACGATTTGAATGTGACGATAAGTGATTCCTTAAAATGTAAAAGAAGGCCATTGGGTGCTTTATTTTCGTTTTGATGTGACGTACAATCTCGAGTGTGAATGTTTTGAAAATATTTTCACGTTGTTAAATTTTGGGGCAAATTAATTCTTATGTTTTGTCAATGAATTTGGACTCAAGAAAAGTAAGTAATTGTGTATTAATTGTGGTTGCGAATGGGTATTTCTGATGATGATGGCTCGAGAAAGATAATCTTCGAAGAGACTTAGAGTCGGTAACATTCTGTTGGTTCTGGTACGACAGAGATGCATTTTGAGTTGATGCAGCAATTGGGCAGCAAAGTATGAGGGAAGACATGATGGGAAGCGTTTTGCGGTGGTTGAAATACTAGCAGGTCAAGTATGGGAAGTGGAGTTTGAGAAGTTGCTTAAGGAAAATGGTTAACCGAAGGAAGAGCGGTGGATTAGCTTATGGATTATGTGGTAGGGTAGTCGCGCGCCTTGAGAAAGAGTAAAATGGTTTGGAATCACGATAGAATGTGATTTGGCCTACAAACTGTATTTGGAGTGATGGTTACTGTACGGAGAAAGATTGAATATGGCAGAAATGAGTTTGTTTGAAATGAAGAGGGATGTGAAGATTTGATTATCATTTCAGGTGCAATATTACTTGAGTTCAGAAGGTATTGTTGAATATTTAGTTGATGTCAAAAGGGAAAGTGCAGACTTATACAAATGGTGGGCCAGCATGAGCTCAGGAGAATTTACTGATTGCGTGGTCGTTGCACCCAGTGCAATGTCATTGAGAGATGTCGGTAAAGAATTCCACATGTGGGTTATCTCTTGTGAGCAGTTAGAGGTGGCGTGATGTTGATAAAGCTTCTGTGAGAAATATTACTTGCTACCCGGTAAGGGGTCGAGTGTGTGACTGTGGCTGGCGATTCAGAATATTCATAAAAAGCTTAACAAAAGACTTCAAGAAATTTGGCGGGTTAACGGTACGAGATCTTGATAATTGAGAAAGAGAAATCCTTACGGGTTCTAATTGTATATAATAGCAGCTTAAGGCTAAGTGGGGGAGCTTATTATTGACAATTCAATTCATGGTTCTATGTTAAAATGTTAGTTGGTCTGAGGTATACTTGGGGATCAGTGATGACTTGTAGAGGTGGAGTTCGAGAATGACTCGAGTAAGGAAATTTCCTGAATACGGGATATAATGCACTTACGAAAATATGAAAATTTTGGAATGATTAAGTTGTTATTTTGAAGGATGTAGTGCACACGAAGTATGAATTTGATTTGTCGTGTTAAAACAGGGTTACTTATTTGAGTGTTGATTGTGCTAAAGGAGCACATGTCTTTTGGCCCGTTTGGGGCGGAGTAAATTAGATTTGAGTAGAATGGATGATTCTCGAGAAGGTTCTAATGGATTCAAAATGTATTGGGAAATTGAAAATTTTTCAAATTTGTATATCACTAGAATCAGTTACTTACATTGGATGGTATGGAGACGTGCGGTAATTTTGTTTGACTATGGATTCTATATTTTCAGTATAAGAAAAGAAAGAGGAATAATTTTAAATTCGCATAAGGTATTTTCAGAGTGAGTGTGACGGTTGGGGTATTTATGAAGGTGCTTAAGAAGAATACAGTAGCTTATGGGCCTTAGGGCGATGTGGTTTTATGTTAGGATGTCTTGTAGTGAGCTTGGGAAAGGATAGTAGTGTTTTGACAAGGAGAAATGTTAACCTGAGGGTGATTTAGAAGAAACTCAGAGAAAATAGGACAAATGGGTAACATGATGGTTCAGTATGGTAATGGTATGCTCGGTGCTTTTGGTTTATATGATGATGTCGTTCTTTACGGGTGTTTGGTGGCAATACTCTTGGATTTGGCAACTTGTGTGGCTTGGTGGAGTTAGAGGGATTCAGTTCTGATAGCTTGGTTATGTGCAAATGGATTTCAAAGTGTTCTTAATGGTTTCTACCATGGATTGAACCGGATATATTCTACCGGTGTAGGGAATGTGTTGTGTATTAAGAATTCCTCCTGGAAAGAAGCCATATGAAGGTTACTGAATGGCCGGGTATGTAATTTGCTGGTTACCCAAAGTTGATAATGAGATTCTCGTATTTGTCACATAATGACATGATAGATGTGGTGTGTGGCGCGGGATTAAGATTTATATGTACAAGGTGGCAGCTCATTTTGGACAGAATGGTCAATTTCAGATAATTAGATGAATGTTATAACTGCTCGGTAATCCCTGAGAAGGGTGCGCATTACAAAAGGCGCATTGTGTTTTGACTTACGAATGTTCATTGATATTGCAGTACTCACCTAGTTGATAGAATACTGATATTCAAATTATTGCTATGTGGCACAGAATAATTATGAAAGTATTCCTTATGGGAAGATCGTGAATGGAAGATGTGTTAGTCATTCTAGTACTGGAGTTGGAATCAGTTATGGTGATTCATGTGTTTGATGAATTTGGAGACTGGGAGTTCTCAGAAGTATATTGTTTCGGGTTGCGGCCTGTTTGAGGTGAGTATTTTATTTTAACTTAGTGGAGGCACTAGTTGCGTTAATTATTTGTTATAGCTACGCGCTATAAGTGTGCATATATGTGAGGTTGGAACCCATGTGCTTGCATTAGAGGAAGTATTCATATTTGGAAGAATGCTTAAGCTATTATATGCCTAGAGTCGAATGTTAAGCGTAAAGTTATAACGTTTCCCGTATTCGTACCTTTGTTGAGAACTATCTGGACTATAAGATGATTTCCTAAATAAACGGGGTAGTTACTAATTCTGTGTAAAATTGCCGATTTGAAGTATGATAGCAGACTTTGCACATGCTTGCACTATGGCGTGCTATTTATTCCAGTCCAGGAGCATGAGAATATTATTTCATTATCATATACAAGTGTACTTATTTAATTTCTCCTCTATAATATGCTGGGACTGGAGGCCTGTGACCATGCTGGGCGATTCATATTATTGGTACGTGAGTTGTCTGTGCCGTGTGTGGAAATTTCATTTCTATGATAATATATTTGATTCATTAATTTCCATCCTCTATAATTGTGCCCATGCGCCTACAGTTATTCTCTTCACGAAATTTAAGGAGTTGGTTGTAACATTATGGTTGTGGTGGTGCTTGTTGAAGTTGCAATACGGTTCTCTTCTTTGAGACATCTCCTATATTTGGGTACACGGATTACCCAGTTGTGGCTCGAGTTATATTGATGTGGCGTGTCCTTGGGATGGTTGTGTTTAATAAAATAAGGACATTGGACCTAGAATGGGTACTATTAGACTTGATTATGGTATATTCGGAAAGATAATATTGAAAGTCGCTTAGGAGAGGATTGTGGTTTTGGTGGGAGCTCGAGAGCTCCATGGCTAGTTGATCTGATGAGTGGTTATGAGTTTTTGATTGTATCTTTCATCATTGGCAGTGTATAAAGGTTTCAAAATGCAGTTCTATTGAATGCGGGGTTTTATACTAGTACTTGGTTGGTTTGAAGTAATTACTGTGATCAGGAATGGTGCTACGAGGGGGCAAGCTGTGTAATATGATAAGTGATTATATCCGTTATTATAGTTATATCTCGATGTAACTTGTTCAGACTCATACAATGTGTAAATGTAAGATTCGTGTCTTGAAAAGAAATTCTGAAGGTTGGGAATTGAATTCGAAGGTTTTTGGGCTAAGGTTAAATTAAAGATTTTCAGTTGTATTGTGCTGTCAGGCCTATGTGTAATAGGGTGGCGTGGGATCACCCCCAGGTATGTGCGTGGTAAGGTGGAATAGAGATTGGAAGGTTAAGAACAACTCTTGGAACGTTCGAGGACGAACGTATGTTTAGGTGGGGGAGATTGTAACGACCCGACTGGTCGTTTTGAGCATTTACGCTCCTTTCAACTATTTGAAGTCTTGAATAATTTCCTACGAGGTATTATGACTTGTGTGAATTGTTGGTTTTGGTTTTAAGGTATTTCGGAGCTAACTTGGAAGCTTAAGTTAAAATAGTTGACCGGATATTGACTTATGTGTAAACGACCTCAGAATTAAATTCTGAAGATTCCAATAGCTCTGTATGGTGATTTTGGACTTAGGAGTGTGTCCGGAAAATTATGTCCGTAGTGGAATTATGCTTGAAATGCCGAAAGTTGAATTTTAGGAAGTTTGACCGGGGGTTGACTTTCTAATATCGGGGTCGGAATCCAATTCTGAAAATTGGAATACCTGTGTTATGTCATTTATGACTTGTGTTCAAAATTTGAGGTCAATCGGACGTGATTTGATAGGTTCCGGAGTCGTTTGTAGAAATTAGAAATTTCAAAGTTCATTAGGCTTGAATTGGGGTGCAATTCATGGTTTTAGCATTGTTTGAGGTGATTTGAGGATTCGACTAAGTATGTATGATGTTTTAGGACTTGTTGGTATATTTGGTTGTGGTCACGAGGGGCTTGGGTGAGTTTCAGATGGTTAACGGTTTGATTTTGGACTTCGAACTCTGCTGTAATTTTTCTGATGCACCATCTGGTTTCCTTCATCGCGTTCACGAATGTAGACTCGCGTTCTCAACGAGGAACTGAGAGGCTGGCAATATTTGCTCTTCACGTTATCGAAGGAAGCAACTCAGGACGCCAGGGAATTAGTCTATGCGTTTGCGTAGGGGGTGTCGCGTTCGCGTAGTGAGGGGGAATGAAGCATCACGTTCGCGATGGGTTGAATGTGTTCGCATAGATGGCATTAAGGCAGAGGCATTTTGTGCTTCGCGAACGCGAGGGTGATGTCGAGTCTGCGAAGGAGGAATTTGGACGGGAGCTATTTTGTGTTTCGCGAACGCGAGGCACTGACCGCGTTCGCGAAGAAGAAAGGCCTGGGCAGTGAGTTTAAGTTCTCAATTTTTGACAATTTGGAGCTCGGATTGAGGCAATATTTGGGTGAGTTTCAGAGGAAACAACGAGGTAAGTGTTCTTAACTCAATATTGATTAAATTACCCGAATCCATGGTTGTTTTTATCATTTAATTGGTGAATTGAGTTGGGAAAATTTGAAAACTCTCTTGGTTTAAATTGAAGATTTGAGGGTCGAGTTGGGGTCGGATTTTGGTAAAACTTGTGTGGTTAGACTCGTGGTTGAATAAGCTTCCGGATTTTGTAACGTTTGTCAAGTTCCGAGATGTGGGCCCCACGGGCGATATTTGAGAAAATTTTCGGATTTTTATGGAAAATTATTATTTTCTTATGGAATTAATTCCAATGAATTTTATTGACTGAAACAAATTATTTATGGCTAGATTCGAGGCGTTTGGAGACCAATTCATGAGGCAAGGGCATATTAGAGTAAAGAATTTCACGGCTTGAGGTAAGTAACAGTTATAAATCTGGTCCTGAGGGTATTACACCCCAGATTTGGGTATCATGTGATTATTTTAGAGGTCACGCACATGCTAGGTGTAGGGCGTGTGGGCGTGCACCGAGGGGATCGTGACTTGGTCCGTCCCAAAAAACTATAAAGTTGAATAATTTGTTGTTAGCTATATGCTCTCTATGTGTTGATAAAATTTGACTGTAAATCATGTTAGAAATCATGCTTAGGCTATATGATAGTATTGTTGGGACCCACAGAGTTCGCGTACTTGTTGAATTGCCTACTAAATGCTATATGTACTCAATCTCAGTTTTTACTTGCATATTTTATCTCAGTCTCTGTTATTATTATTGATACATCATATCATTGTTGTTTGGGCTGATTTCATGATTATTGAGAGCCCGAGAGACTGGAGAGATTTATGACTTAGTGAGGCCGAGGGCTTGATTGTGAGATATTTATACTATAGCACGTGAGTTGTCCGTGCAGCACGTGAGCTGGTCGTACAGATCCTTATATTATACTATAGCACGTGAGTTGGCTGTGTGGATCCTTATATTATACTATTGCACGTGAGTTGGCCGTGCATCACGTGAGTTAGCCGTGCAGATCCTTATATTATACTATGGCACGTGTGTTGGACGTTCAGCACGTGAGTTGGCCGTGCGGATCCAGATATTTATATTATGCCACTTGAGTTATCCGTGCAGCACGTGAGTTGTCCGTGCAGATTATAGCGCTTGGGCTGTAGGAGCCCCTCTGGAGTCTGTACACCCCCAGTGAGCGCGGGTACCCATTGCGAGAGTGATGAGGGCTGCGAGCCTAGGGGTGATGAGGGCTGGGAGCCCAGTGAGTGATTGTTGTCCTACGAAGTTGTAATTGATTTCCATTTGTTATTGCACTTAGTTGCTATCTGTCATTGTGGTGAAATATCTGAAAGATTGTTGATATACGGATTACATGAACAGGAACTGTATAATAATTGATTTGACATTAATCTGCCAGATTTGATAGCATGTCTATTCTTTGCTGGAATTACTCGAAATGAACCATAATTGGGTAGCTCGTTACTATCTTCAATTCCTTATTTATTATTGTTACTTGCTGAGTTGGTTGTACTCATACTACACCCTGCACTTCGTGTGCAGATCCAGGTATTCTCGGGTATAGCGGGTGTTGATCCTTTCGCACGGTTGATTTTTAGGAGATGTGGAGGTAGCTGCCGTGTTCTGTAGACCTTGTCTCTCCTTCTCTATCTCTTTGTTCATTGTATTTGGTATCAGACTATTATAGACTATATTTTCCAGACTTGTATTCATATTAGATGCTCATGTACTCAGTGACACCAGGTTTGGGGGGAGTGTTTGTATTGTATTTGAATATTATATTTTCAACCTTAAAGAGAAGTTTTGGTTTATTGAGATTATCGGCTTTTCTAGTATCGAGATAGGCGTCATCACGATAGGTAGGGATTTTGTGTTGTGACAGATACGCTCCCACTTCTACTCTGGAATCTCAAGTCTCTAAAGCAGAACGCCCGTGCTTTGATGCTCGTACTTCACCTGCTAACAGTTCAAACACCTAACCACATACTCCATTATATCTTCTTTCATTCTTCTCCACCAGCAGTGCTTCCTCAAATCCTGATACATCTTAGCAGCACCCGGATGAATGGAATACCACAAACTGTGGGCCTTCTAAAGAATCAACTCACGTAACCCATCCACATTGGGCACACAAATACAGCCCTGCATCCGCAACACCCATAATGTCCAATAAAAACCTCCTTGGCATCATCGTGCTGTATAGTGTCCTTAAGGACAATCAAATGAGGATCATCATACTGACGTGCTCTGATGAGCTGATATAAAGAATACAGAGAAACCACAAAAGCAAGAACCCATCTAGGCTCTGAAACATCCAACCTTACGAACTGATGGCCAAAGCCTGAACATCCAATGCTAACAGTCTCTCCCTAACTGGAATATATGCAAGGCTACCCATGCTCTCTGCCTTCCTACTCAAAGCATCGGCCACCACATTATCCTTCCTAAGATGATATAAAATGGTGATATAATATTTTTTCAACAACTCTAACCACCACTGCTGCCTCAAGTTCAGATCGTTTTTCTTAAACAAGTGTTATAGACTCCGATGATCTGTGAATACCTCACAAGATACGCCTTAGAGATAGTGCCTCCAAATTTTCATTGCGTGAACAATGGTTGCCAACTCTAAATCATGTATTGGGTAGTTCTTCTCATGGGGCTTTAACTGACGTGAAGCATAAGCAATCACTCAACCCTCATGTATCAATACACATCCAATGCCAATCCGCGATGCATCACAATAAATTATATATGAACCCGATACTGGAGGCAAGACTAGAACTGGAGTTGTGATCAAGGCAGTCTTGAGCTTCTGAAAGCTCTCCTCGCACTCATCAAACTACCTGAATGGGGTACCCTTCTGAGTCAATCTGGTGAAATGAGCTGCGATGGATGAGAAACCCTCCACTAAATGGCGATGATAACCAGCCAAGCCTAGAAAAGACTGGATCTCTATAGCAAAAGAAGGTCTGGGCCAACTCTAAACTGCCTCCACCTTCTTTGGATCCACCTTAATCCCCTCACTAGACACCACATGACCTAACAATGCCACTAAATGAAGCCAAAACTCAAACTTGGAGAATTTTGAGTATAACTTCTTCTCCCTCAAGGTTTGGAGCACGATCCTCAAGTGCTACTCATGAAGTTGTGAGAATACACCAATATGTTGTTAATGAACATGATGATGAAAGAATCAAGAAATGGCTGGAACACACTATTCATCAAGTGCATAAATGTTGCTATGGTATTGGTCAGCATAAATGACATCCCTTGAAACTCATAGTGACCATAACGAGTTTTGAAAAAAGTCTTCGGAATGTTTGAATCTCGAATCTTTAATACCCTGGCCTTAAATCAATCTTCGAGAATACTCAAGCACCCTGAAGCTGGTCGAACAAATCATTAATATGCGGTAGTGGGTACTTGTTCTTGATAGTAACTTTGTTCAACTGCATGTAATCAATACACATCCTCATAGAGCCGTCTTTCTTCTTCACTAATAGAAATGGAGCACCCCAAGGCGAAACACTAGGCCTAATGAAACCCTTATCAAGCAACTCCGGAAGTCGTTCCTTTAATTCATTCAACTCCACTGGTGCCATACGATATAGTGGAATAGAAATGGGCTGAGCGATCGGCACCAGGTCAATACCAAAATCTATGTCTCTATCGGGCAGCATGCCCGGTAGGTCTGCTGGGAACACATCTGGGAAATCTCTCACTACCGGAACTGACTCAACCATAGGAGTATTAAAACTAACATTGCTCACAAAGGCTAGATATGCTTCACACCCCTTCTCAAACATTCGGCATGCCTTCGGAAAGGACACCACCATGCTAGGAATATAATCCAATGTACCCATCCACTCCTATAATGGAAACCCTAGCATAGCCAATGTCACGGCCTTGGCATGATAGTCTAGAATAGCATGATAAGGAGGCAATCAATCCATGTCCAATATCATGTCAGAGTCAACCATACTAAGTAGTATAAGGTCAACTCTGGTCTCATAACCCGATGGTGACCAAACACGACCGATAAATGCGGTCTACAATAATAGAATCTCTCACATGCGTGGACACATATACAAGAGAACTTAAAGAATCGCGAAATATATCCAAATACGGAGGAAAGTAAGATGACACATATGAATAAGTGGAAATCGGATCGAATAAAACTGATGCATCCCTATGACAGACCGAAACAATACCTATGATGACAACATCTGATGCAACAACCTCTTTCCAACCCGAACAAGCATTGAAAAGAGCATGCCCCCCCTCTAGGGCGACCTCTACCAGCCTGACCCCCACCCCTAGCTCGCGATGCAGGTGGAGAGGCAACTGGAGAAGCAATTGATCACGTCCAAAGCACACCTCAAAAGAGGTATGCAATAATCATATGCAATAATAGAAACCCAACTAAGAGTTGGGGTCGAATCCACATGGAGCTAAGATGGGAGTTAGGGGTATATATTTCAATTTGAGCAATTGGATTATCTAGATTGCACTTCCTCAACAAGGATTTGTTTTGTATTTCTAATGTTACACTAATGATTGCAAAATAAAGAAATAAGCCTAGAAATAATTGTTTTTAAGGTTTTTTCTCATTTTCAAATGGATAAAAAGCCTAGGGTTGTGACCATGACCTAGGTGTTTGCCTAATGGGATAAAGACTTTAATGCTTGTTTTGTCGATTGAGGTATATTATAGCTCTCAACGCTCAATTATCCACTCACTACCTCTCGATCAGAAAGTGGTTTTGCTCAATTTGGCTTTCTCAAGACCAAATGGGTATCACCCAAAACAGTTGATAAGAGCTCAAGTCGGGTTATTACAATCTCTAAGTTGAACTCTTTAATTGGGTTAATCAATTGACACAATCCCTTGTTAGCCTAGTTATTACTAGACTAGGTACATCTTTCTCAAGTAGAGACTAAGTCAAATAGTCATGAATTAATGTTTGCAGCCATTAATTCTGCAATTAAAGCATGCACTAAGCTAAATAATCAACACCCACTCATAAACAAATACTAAATTAGATATCCATAAAGTTTACACACTAGGTTTGGGTCACAACCCTAGTAAAAGTCTAGCTACTCATAATGGGGTCTGAAAACAATAAAGAAGAAAAACTAATTAAGCTCATAATGGAAGCTTAAAATGATTAAATCTATTATAAATACACCAAAGCAAAGTAAAACCTCCTAATATAGTAAAGAAAAACGGCTACGGCAACTTCAGAGGTTCAAACTTTACCTAATTTGCTCGGACAAAAATGCCCATCGGGAGGTTTTGCGGCCGCACAATTCCATGTGCGGTCCACATATTTCTTTATCTGGCAGGAACTGGAGTTCTGCGGCAGCACATTTCTGAACTGCGGCCGTGAGGCATTCTTCTGTAGCCGCAAGGCAACACTTGTGCGGTCCGCACAATTAGGACTTCGGCCGCAAGGCACTCTTCTATGGCCGCACAAATCTTGTGCAGTCCGCAATTCACAGAAGCTCCTAGACTTGGTCTTTTTGCATACTCTCTGATCTTCGACTCTTAGCCCATCTTTGCGGATGCACAATTCATGTGTGGTTCACACTTTTCTCAAATGTCTACTAGATGTTTCCTCCTTGTTTGCGGCGGCAGATGGAATTTTGCGGTCTGCAATTTCTTCTAAGGCCGCAGAATTCCTTCTGTGTACCGCACATTTGTGCTTTTGCGCCCTTTATTGCCTTGTGCTTCGGACTACTCCTTTTTTAGTAGGATTTCATCTCAGGAGACCAACTTCCAGCATTCCTGTAATTGTTGCACAATTTCATTAGTTTCGGGAACACAATTCAATGCTTTTAGTCTAAAACTAAAGCTAAAAGGCGCTAATAAGTAGTCAAAATCCCCATTTATCAGCAACCATAGTTTGTGAACCATGTGGACTCTGTGGAATTAGTGGAGCCTGTGTAGTGTGTGGAGGTGCACCCCTCCTAAGTCTGAGGCAGTCCCTTACCATATGCCTGGTATCTTCACACTTGACACAACCTATCAGCGGGCGTGGCTGCTGAAACTGAACTCGACCTGGTCGGCTAGACTGACCGTTGAAGGCACACCATGCAGGAGGTGCTCTAGAAAGTGGTTGTGCACAATGACTGACCTAAGACCGCAGAATAGCCGGTGCACTGTGAGTAGCTGGAAATGCTGAATGAACTGGTCTACTCACATTACATCTACCATGACGAGCTAAAACTGGAGCGCGGGCACCAATATATCCTCCAGAATCTCGAGGCCTTTTGGCCTCCCTGTCCTCCCTTTCCCGGCCCCACATACCCTGCATCCTACGAGCGATCTCTACAACCTCCTAATACGGAGCATTTGTCTTCAACATTCAAGCCATGCTGAATCTAAGACCATAATTGAGCCCCTCGATAAATTTGCGGACTCGCTCTCTGACTGTAGCAACCAAGGCAGGTGCATGTCGGGACAACTCACTGAATCTGATGACCTACTCTGATACTGACATAGTCCCCTTACGCACCTGCTCAAACTCTGTGTGCCATTCATCCCAAAGGGTTTGGGGAACAAACTCTCTCAAAAACATCTCTGAAAACTAAGCCCAAATGAGTGGGGTTGCATCAGCTGCCCTACCCTCCTTATAGGTCTGTCACCACCTATATGCTACTCTTGATAGCTGAAATGTAGTAAAGGCTTACCTCTCTCACCTCCACAATACCCATGGTGCAGAGAATACGATGGCACTTATATAGAAAGCCCTACGCATCCTCAGTAACTGCGCCACTGAAAGTAGGAGGGTCATACTTCTTGAACCTCTCAAATCCCCTCTACTCCTCCTCAGATATCTCTGGTCTGACCTCAGGTTGAATCAAAATAACAGGCTATGCTGGCAAAACTCCTAAAACCTTATCAACATGGACCCGCTGCTCTAGAGTACGAGCCGGAGGAGTCTGAGCTCCTCCCCTAGCCTAAGATGTAGCTGGTGTGACTGGGATCGATCCCGCATCAGCTGAAGTGCTGAACATACTACGAAACCGCGCTAGAGTCTCCTGGAGTTCAGGGGTAACAACAAGCGCCTCGAGTTCCTGTTCCACAACCGGAGCTACTAGTGGTTCCTTAGTCGCTGCCCGACAGGTTCTTTGGTTTCGGCACGTGCCCCTCCTCGGCCTCCACCCCGGCCCAGGCCCTGGCGTCTCGTGGCTCTAGCATGGGGTACGGGAGTCTGATCATATGATCTAGCAGTGTGTGTCCTCACCAGGAAGTCATCACAAATATAATTAAAGAATAAGGAAGCATCAATCTAATATTACAATCCAAACTCCCGTATTGAATTGAGGGAAAGATGATGAAATCCTGAGTCTTGTAGCCTCCAATGCTTGAATTCATTTATGAAGTTTTGAATTGTTGCAACTTTATTCACCGGTCTATTTCATCGAGAGAGGGATATTTTGGTGATTATCTTTGCATTTTTTTGTTTGATTTAATTCATTGATTTTCTTATTTACTCGAAAGAGCTTGTTGAATCGTTGATTAAATCAAGCTAGGAGAATATTTGAGAGACATTTTCCTATAGACTAATCCATTAATGCATGCTTCCATACTTTCACATTGCTTATATTAGTTCACCTAGTAGAGTTAAGGTTTAATCGAGAGAGGAGTCTTGACTACACGTTTGAACTAATCATAGAGTGAATTCGTAAGAATCATTAGAACATTAGATTGAATTAAACTTAAATTCCAAATAGCTATCTTGCACCTATCATGTCAAAACTCTTATTCCTCACATTTATAAGAAACCAACTCTGCTAATCTATAGTTATTTGCAGACAATTATCAATTTCTTAATTTTAGTAGTTAAACATAGTTCATAATCATTTAACTCAAGTGTTGATCCTCATGAATAGCAATTAAACCAAAAAATAATTGTTTAAATCCAATCCTTATGGAGACGATATTTTACTATACTATCTTTGATTAGCGAGCATTAATTTTGTGCTGTGTTTTGTGCTCATCAGGTATCTCGATTGTGATTCTTGTTATACATTCTATGTGAAAAGATTAGTTGATTTGAATGGTTATTATCTTTCCTTCATTCATTTTACTTATATTTTTAATGTACTTGATCACTTGTTGTTCTTACTATCTATTCATTCTTTGTTGTCCTTTATTGCCTAAATTTCCATTGTTAGCCTTATATCATCATTTTGCTTGTTGCCACTTATCTCTTTACTTTCCGTTATTAGATTATGTTAATGTTCTATTCATGTTTCTATGTCTAGTAGGTATATTGACCCGGCCTCGTCACTAATCTATCGAGGTTAGGCTTGATACTTACTAGGTACTATTGTGGTATACTCATGCTACACTTCTGCATATATTTATGTAGACCCAGGTATTTGTGCTCGTGCCGGACGCTAGTGATTTGACCAAATATTCCGGAGGCTTTAAGGTATACCTGCTTGACGCCCGTAGGCCTCGGAGTCACCTTCTGTTATTGCATTTCCTACTGTTAATCTTCTTATCAAACAGTGTTATATTAAAGATTCTAGTATATTTCAGTAGAGCTTATGACTTAGTCCCACCGTTTTTGGGATTTTTATGACTGTTGTTTCGTATTGGCTTTATAGTGTTAGTTATCATTTTAATTTAATGTCTTAAACATTACTTCTGTTCATTTCTAATTGTGTGTTCGTCTTACCTAGTCTTAGAGACTAGGTACCATCACAACATCCCTCAAAGTAGACAAGATTGGCATTCAGCAAAGGATCGGTAAGACTCCACCTCATTCAGAGTGTAGCCGAGTCTATGAGTCATCATGTCAGAGTTTTTCTACAGACTTATGGGTAGCCAGGTAACCTGTCCCATTTGATGTCAAATAATCTTAGAGGCTTTGTAGACAGAGGTTCATTTTGTACAGTATGTCAGAGGCCTTGACGGCCCATATGTATTAATGTTTTAAGAAAAATAGTTCAGTGATACAGTGTTGCCCACTTATAGTGATACATTACGAGTTGTGGCCATGTTGGCCCATGATAGTAACAAAGAAAGTAAAGGAGTTACAGAATTGTTCGCTCGGGCCAGTACGGCACCGGGTGTCAACCACGCCTCCCTAGGTTTGGGGCGTGACAAAAAGTCCTCTAAAAATCATATTTTTGTTGTATTTATATTATGTAGGAACGGGCCCGAACGAAACTATACTTTCCAAGCCGAAGTAGGAGAAATACTCTGTAATATTTGCACATGCGCGGCGCATGGCGCACCGCCCCACACGGTGCGCCTGTGGAGAAGTTCATAGAGTTAATTTTTACACTCTGCAGGAACTTTGCACTAGCGCCCCGCGCCCTGCTACGCATGGCGCGGTGCAGTAGTGCAATTTTCTCAGAGTAATTTCTGTTTTCTCACTTTTTGACATCCAGACTTGGTCCTCGACCCCCGAACATGATCCCGACTTAATTTCTTGGGGTTTTACTCACACTTCAAAGCTCCAACTTGTTCAAATTAGCTCCAAAGTATCTTAATAGCTCGAATTCATTTCTTGCAAGGCTTAAAATACATAATAAATGCAATACACTAACATTTAAACTCAAACACAAGTAAAATGCAGTAATTGGAGTGCAAACTATGACTAAAACATGAGTTTGTAGCCTACCATCAACACCGTACACTTAAACCATTGTTCGTCCTAGAGCAATTAAACTTCACTTCACATAGAGACGGCCTTCTTATCAGACAAATTCCCTAACGCATCATGCCAAAAATATTTAAAGCAGACTAAGCACCCTATCATAACATCCTAGCCTCAAGAATCGACTCAAAAGCACCACGTATTTTTCAAAAATTCGCTCATTTACTCTAATACAAAGGCCAAAGACATTACCTTTCCTTCGCAAATCATGTGCCCTCACACCAAAGATAGAGAGTAGTTCCACACACAATAAAATTCAAGAACAAATAGAAACTCAAGGTAGAAAGAATTAACTCTCTCAGAAATAAAATTCATGCGCCACAGAAAACGTAACATAGGCTTACCCGTAGTGTAGTACTCTACTAATTTAAGCTCCTTCGGTTAAGGATCAAGTATGATTTCTTTTTTTTGTTGTAATGTAGGTTGTTAGACAGGTGTGATACATTTGGATGTAGTGACTACACCTCCCTAAGCACTTTAATGCATACAATTTTATTCATTATACCACACACTTGTGTTGAACCAAATCCCAACCTTCCCACATAATACATCAAGCTCCCAATTTCTTTAAGCACAGACAAAATGAGCCGGGCATGACAACTGCTCAACAATTCAACTGTACTGCGTAGGAATTCTTGTATAGAAGATACCAAGTTACAAGGTATGTTTATTTTTAATTCTTACATACAGTAGTATTCAATGAAATTGGAGTGAAGTAATTATATTGATAATGTTGATGATGACTAGGACAATCAATAGAGCAGCGATTGCTTAAGAATTGAGTAAAACAAAAAATTAATCATGATGTCATGATTGCAAGTAATAAGGATTGAGATTGTAACCTTGTTATGGAAACGTTGCAGACTTGGCATTAGTTCTTTAATTAGGAGATAATCTTTATATAGTCATTAGAGGATAATGATAATGTTATGATAATTAGACAATAATTGTGTAATAATGGGATAAAGTAATGATATCCAAAGATTGGAAATTTTGGAATAGTAATCAATGAGATTGGGTGGATAAGTCAGCGTAATGCATTCAGTGCTTCGGTAAAGTTTTTCACGCTATGCGTTTGAGAATTCTGTATAGTTTTTAGTAATTGGACTAGGGGTATTTTAACTTGTCCTAAGATTATGAGAATTACTTATTTTGACTAATTAGAACGTGTTATTCAATATTTTGAATAGATTGAGATCATTGGAGGCCGTTTGGTTGTGTACCAGGCATGGCAAGGTTGGAAAACTTCTTGATGGCGAGGTAAATGAAACTTGCTTTTCCAAAACCCGTTTTGAAAGTATATTTTGTCTGTCTGGCCCATGTGTTGGGACGAGCGTGCGCTTGGCAGAATCGACGGTCTTTGATCAGCCGCAAATATATATTATTTTATATAAAAAAGGCTACAATTATTTAATAAGTAATTTGTGATATGGTGTGATGTGGTGTAACCTCGTGCTATGACGTTGTGGCATTAGAAATTATTTCTTCATTGCCGTAGTATATTTGGGGCATTGTGTATGTCGTCATGGTAGATTTGGGGCATTGTGTATGCCGCCGTGGTAGATTTGGGGCATTGTGTATGCTGTCGTGGACTCGTTGGGGTGTTTGGTTAATTTCCTACACTGCCGTTAATGCCAAGTTCTTAGTGTAGATTGTATTGAGATATATATAGTATTGTTGTTGAATGATTGTTTGGACCTTATAGAGTAATTATATGGTGAAAGATTTTGCATATTATTTCTGTGCTCGTTGTGTGTTTGTATTTTCTAATACTTGTTTCAGAGATATTTAAAGTGGCGGGTCGATGATCTTACTGGGTTATATTTATGTATAACTCACTCCTTACCTGCATGTCCATACAGATACCGTTGCTGAGGACGAGGCTAGTGGCTAACGAGTTCACTGAGTGGATTCTATTGCTGAGGTGAGCTGTCGCATTATTCGTGGAGGCCGATGTTTCAGATCTACATATCTCATGGCTATAATTTCTTTTGGGGTTTGCATGCCCGTCAGTTAAAATCATACTACTTCATTAGATGCTCCATGGTCGTATTATGGAATTTGGGTTAGAGAGTTATTATTTGAGTACTCATTAGATTTAATTAATAAATTATAATTTTAGTTGGATATTATTTCGCGTTTAATAATTTTTAATACATTTGGACTTGTGTGTATTTCTATAAAGGCTTATTTAAAAGGTTAAGTTGTACAAGAATTGGTTCGCCTGGAGAGCGATCTTAGCTGGGTACCAGTCACGTCTAGGGAGTAGTTTGGGACGTGACACAAACTCTCTCTTATTTTTCTTTTTCAAAGTTCCGATTAATTTCTATTTTTTTCAATTCCTTACACGTGGCTCTCACAAAATTTCAACTAGTGCATCCCCATTCTTTTTGGTTCTACTCAAAATCCAACCATACCTCCACTCGGCTCGTAACAAATTCATAACAGTTTCAAGTGTTCAAGAGAGGTAAAATATTAAAACAGATGGTCAAATCAAACAAAGAGGTCAGGCTTGTAGTGTGATTTCCAAAAACAATAGGATTACAGGCTCAAAGAGGCCAACCAAGATACACATCAATCAGGCGGGCCAAAAGCATATAATTGGCTCACAAAGAAATGTCTATATCACTTCCTAGACTGAACAAGACTGCTATTCACTTTGCAAACACACGAGGCATGTTCTAGACATCAACTGACATGGACAATCGTCACGACCGAAAACTAACCGTCGTGATGGTGCCTATCGTGGAACTAGGCAAGCCAACTCTTCAACCAGTTCAACAAAATAAAACTTTGAAAATATATACGGAAATAATTTATATTAAAGAAAATCCTTTTTGAAATAGAAATAAATCCGCAACACAATACAATCTATCCTAAAACCGGGGTATCACCGAGTACATGAGCATCTATACCAGGATACAGCCTACTACAACGTCTCAGGAATAAGAACTGAAATATAAATAAATATAATAAAGGAGAGTCAAGGCCTGCGAACTCCATGCAGCTACATCAATAGTCTCCGAGATATCGACTACTCACTCAGCATCCGCCGTAACCGGAAACACCTGTATCTACATACGAGGTGTAGGGTATAGCATGAGTACAACCAACTCAATAAGTAACAAATCCAAACTTTGGACTGAAAGGTAGTGACGAACTCAACCGGCAAAGTTCAATATAAAAATAACAGTGCTGAAACGTAGGCATGCTTTCAAATTCAATAGATAACTCAACAGTAAAAATAGAGTAAATCTGAATAATATGAAGAATATAACTCCTCTACTTCTACATGCCAATGCACATGATATATGTGATGCACCATGCTGACAGCCTCGTGTGATCACACTCTTAACTGCTTAATCACTCAGTACTGTATATGGCCCATACGGCCCAGGGAAGATCCATCCCAAAATATATACATCACTGACCATCAGTCACCTAGTACCGAGTAGGGCCAATCCAACCCGTGGAGAGGATCCATCTCCAAGTATATAATACTTTGGACAAGATCCATGTCCAAGGAAGATCCATTCCTCATTATAATTAATCGTGCTCACTGGGGGTGTGTGCAAACTCTGGAGGGGCTCCTTCAACCCAAGGGCTATCATAAATCAGTATAACCGTTGTAGCGTGCAGCCCGATCCCATAACAGTCACTCATAATCAGGCTCTCGGCCTCACTCAGTCATCAATCTCTCCAGTCTCACTCACGAGCTCACCATGTCATGAAATAGCCCGAAAATAGTGATATGATGTAGCAATGAATAACAACAGAGACTGAGATATGATGTGAAATGAATAAATATGACTAATTACGAAATATCAATGAAGTTAGTAAGACAACACCAAGGAATGACGACTATGGGTCCCAACAGTACCGGCATAAAGCCTAAACATGATATCTAGCATGATCGACAGCTCAATTACTTTATCACATGATGAAAACACGGATATCAACAAGATAGAACCACTATACAGTGCCATGGAATCTACCATGTCACAATTCTCACAGTGCACGCCCGCACGCCCATCACTTGACATGTGTGTTACCTCAATACCAATCACATAACACATAATTCGGGGTTTCGAACCCTCAGGGCCAAGCTTAGAAGTGTTACTTACCTCAATCCAAGCAAAATCCTACTCTTATATGTCTTTCCTCGCAAATCGGCCTCCAAATGACCCCAATCTAGCCACAAATAGTACAACACAATCAATACAGGCTAAAGGAATCAATTCTACAAGAAATTACTAAGTTATAGCTCAAAACTAGAAATTAGTTCAAAACCGCCCCCGGGCCCACGTCTCAGAATCCAATAAAACTCATAAAATCCGAAAGCCCATTCACTCATGAGTCTAGTCATACCAAATTCATCAAAATCCGACACCACTTGATCATTCAAATCCCCAAAATCAATTCTCCAAATCCCTAGCCTCAAACCCCTAAATTACACCTTAAAAATACACCAACTAGGTAGAAGATCAGTGGGGAAACATAATAATTGAAGAAAGATGAACACAAGGAACTTACCTTAAGAATACCCTTGAAACTCCTCTCAAAAACCTCCAAAATGCGAGCTCAAAATGTTAGAAAATAAAGAAAATCGCGAACCCTTATGTTTATATGTTCTTCCCAGTCAAACCGCACATACACTCCAAATTCTGCTTCTGCGGTCCCGCTCTTGCGGTGAAATCTCCGCATTTTCAGAATTCACTTACCCAGTGTGCCTTCGGTTCTGTGACGCCCAGTCCGATTCTGCGGACATGCTCCTGCGAAGGGCCATCCGCTTCTACGAAGCAGCCTCACAAAGAGCCCATGCGCTTCGGCGATCGAACACCCGCATCTGCGGACACGCATGTGCAGAAAGAACCTCACATGCGACCTCTGCCAACTTCCTTCTTGACCGCTTCCGCGTCCCCTTCCTCGCATCTGCGGTTCCCAATCCGCAGGTGCGATTCCACTAGCAGTAGCAAATCTTCAGCAATTCTTCAACTTTAAACCTTGGTCCGTTAACCACCCGAAATCAACCCGAGGCCCCCAGGACCTCAACCGAACATACCAACACGTCTTAAAACATCATGTGAACTTAGTCGAGCCATAAAATCCCCTCAAACAACATCAAAAACACAAGTCGCACATAGATTCAAGCCTAATGAACTTTCAAATTTTTAAATTATACAAACGACGTCAAAACCTATCAAATCACGTCCGATTGACCTCACATTTTGCACACAAGTCACAAATTCGGAATAGGAATCTTGCCCCGATATCAAAAAGTCCACAGCCAGTCAAACTTTTCAAAAATTTAATTTTCGTCATTTCAAGCCTAATTTAACTACAGACTTCCAAATCACAATCTGGACACGCTCCTAAGTCCAAAATCACTAAACGGAGCTAATGAAACCCTCAAAACTTGGATCTGGGGTCGTTTACACATAAGTCAATACCTCGATCAACTTTTCCAACTTAAACTTTCAATTAAGAGAGTAGGTGTCTCAATTCACTCTGAAATCTCTCCGGGCCCGAACCGACCAACCCGGTAAGTCATATAACAACTGTAGAGCAAAAAAAGGAGCAGTAAATGGGGGATTGAGGCTACAACTCTCAAAATGATCGATCGGGTCGTTACATCCTCCCCCTCTTAAATAAACGTTCATCCTCGAACGGGTCTAGAAACATAACTGGAGTCTCAAACAGGCATGGGCATATGCTCCGCATCTCCCGCTGGATCTCCCACGTAGCGTCCTCAATGGGCTAACCTCTCCACTACACCTTCACTGAAGTTATATCCTTTGATCTCAACTTTCTAACCTGCCGATCCAAAATGGCCACCGGCTCCACATCATAAGTCAAATACCCATCCAACTGAACCGTACTGAAATCCAAAATATGAGACGGATCGCCGATGTACTTTAGGAGCATAGGAACATGAAATAATGGATGCACACTCGACAAACTAGGCAGCAAGGCAAGATTGTAAGCCACCTCCCCAATCCTCTGAAGTACCTTAAAAGGCCTAATGAACCGAGGGCTCAACTTGTCCTTCTTCCCGAATCTCATAACACCCTTCATGGGTGACACTTTAAGCAGAACCTTCTCCCCAACCATGTAAGACGCATCATGGACCTTCCTGTCGGCATAACTCTTCTGTCCAGACTGTGCCATGCGAAGCCGCTCCTGAATCAATTTAACCTTGTCCAAAGCATCCTAAACTAAGTCAATACCCAATAGCCTAGCCTCATCTGGCTAAAACTAACCCACTGGAGATCTACATCGCCTCCCATACAAAGCCTTATACGGAGCCATGTGAATGCTCGATTGGTAACTGTTGTTGTAGGCAAACTCCACGAGCGGCAGATACTGGTTCCATGAACCTTCGAAATCAATAATACAAGCGCATAGCATGTCCTCCAATAACTAAATAGTGTGCTCGAACTGTCTGTCTGTCTAAGGGTGAAATGTTGTGCTCAACGCAACCTGAGTGCCCAACTCCCGATGCACGACTCTCCAAAACTGCGATATAAATTGTGTGCCTCTAACTAAAATTATGGAAACTGGCACACTGTGAAGGCGGACAATCTCTCGGATGTAAATCTCAGCCAACTGATCTGAAAAATAAGTAGTACCCACTAGAATGAAGTGCGCGGACTTGGTCAGCCGATCCACAATTAAATAAATAGCATCGAACTTCCTCGAAGTCCGTGGGAGCCCAACTACGAAATCCATGGTGATCCTCTCCCACTTCTACTCTGGAATCTCTAACCTCTGAAGCAACCCAATCTCTGATTCTCATACTTCGCCTGCTGACAGTTAAGGCACCGAGCTACAAATCTCACTATATCCTTCTTCATTATTCTCTACCAATAGTGCTGCCTCAAGTTCTGATACATCTTCGCGGCACCCGGATGGACGGAATACCGCAAACTGTGGGCCTCCTTAAGAATCAACATACATAGCACATCCACATTTGGCACACAAATTCGATCCTGCATCCTCAATACCCCATAATCCCCAATAGTCACATCTCTGGTATCACCGTGCTGAACCTTGTCCTTGAGGACAAGCAAATGAAGATCATCATACTGGCGCTCTCTGATGCCATCAAATAAGGAAGACTGAGAAACCACACAAGCTAGGACCCGACTGGGCTCCGAAATATCCAATCTGACGAACCGGTTGGCCAAGGCATGAACATCAACTGCAAGAGTTCTCTCACCAACGGGAATAAATGCAAGGCTACCCATACTCACCGCCTTTCTTCTCAAGGCATTGGCCACCACATTAGCCTTCCCTGGATGACATAGAATGGTGATATCATAGTCCTTTAGCAGCACCAACCATCTCCGCTGCCTCAAATTTAGATCCTTGTGTTTGAACAAGTGTTGGAGGCTCCGATGATCCGTAAACACCTCACAAGACACACTGTAGAGATAATGCCTCTAAATCTTTAATGTGTGAACGATGTCAGCTAACTCCAAATCATGAACATGGTAGTTCTTCTCATGAGGCTTCAACTGACGTGAAGCATAAGCAATCACTCTACGCATAAGTCATCTTTCCAAAAATTCAACTTTTCAAAAATTCAACTTTCGTCATTTCAAACTTAATTAAACTACAGACCTCCAAATCACAATATGGACACTCTTCTAAGTCCAAAATCACTAAACATAGCTAACGGAACCCTCAAAACTCAGATTCGAGGTCGGTTACACATAAGACAATACCCGATCAACTTTTCCAACTTAAGATTTCAATTAAGAGACTAGGTGTCTCAATTCACTCTGAAATCTCTGCGGACCCGAACCGACCAATCCGGTAAGTCATATAACAACTGTAGAGCACAAAAGGAGCAGTAAATGGGAAAACGAAGTTACAACTCTCAAAATGACCGATCGGGTAGTTACAACAGTATATCAACAAATTTCACACACACATTGGCACATAACTCACTTAGGATCGGACCCGTCTCGACTCTCTACTCAAAGCAGTTAAGCAAAGTCACAATCAAACAATTTAACATACTTATTTAAGCATCAAGAACTGAGTCTAGGCATCACAATTAAGGCACTCACTACTCTCGAGACAAAGCAAAGTCAAGGAAAGTCATCTCTATTTAATACATAGCACAAGACTTCACTACTCATACTAAAAGAAAAACTAACTATATTCAGTTCAAGCAAAACCCTTGAAAAATAACCGCGACACAAAAAAAAACTAAGGGGAAATTATTACACTACCTAAGAAAAAAAAATATTTTTTTCTTCGATCTGATCCCTCAAGAAGACAGTCGAGGAAATCCATCATCGAAAAAAGTCAATTTTCTTTTTCAAACGAAACCAAAAATACACATGTACATATTTACATCATCCCCCACCCCACACTTTAAATTGTGGCATGTCCCCATGACACAAAAATGAAAAGCAAGAGGTAAATGAAACTTCCATGATTCATCTACTAGGGTCTCCTTTGCACGCCTAACCGAGTGCACACATCCATGCTGAGAGCTTCTTTTCTGCCTTCTTTGGGTACACCCCACACTTATCAGCTTCACTCATTCCAATAGGTTCTTTCAGGGCACCTCTTTCTCCTTCCATTTTGAAGATCAGCCTTTCATCCCCACTCTGAGCATGAGCTGTCTTTCCTGAATATCTAGAATTGCTCTGCCCATAGCCAAGAAGGGTCTTCCTAAAATTAGTGGGGCCTCCCTATTCTCCTCCATGTTCACCATAATGAAGTCCACCGGGAACACAAATTTGTCCACCCAAACTAGCACATCTTCCACTATTCCTTCCTGTATGATTGTGGTCTGATCTACCGGCTGCAAGGACACGGTACCGACCGGATCTCTACAATCTCCCCCTCCAATTTCCTGAAACTAGATAAAGTCATAATATTAATGGAAGCACCTGAATCACACAAAGAATTTTTAAATTTAGTACTTCTTAAAGAGAAAGGTCTAGAAAAACCCCGTGGATCTCCACATTTTTTAGGGAGCTTATTCTGCAAGATGGAACTACAATACTCTGTGAGCTTGACCACCAATGTCTCTTCCACTTTTCGTTTCTTGGACAATATCTCCTTCATGAATTTAGCATAAGCTTGCATATGTGAAACCATCTCTGTGAAAGGTATATTCACATGCACCTGCGTGAACACTTCTAGAAAGCGCTCGAATTGTTTGTCTAACTTCTCTCTTCTTTTCTTCCGGGGGAAAGGTAGAGCAGGTATGTATTTGCTCTCTTCCGTCTCATTATTTCTTGCACTATCATCCTTCTTCGTTTTTTGAGATCTAGTATTTCCCTTATTCTTCAGACCATCGTCTACCATACCTGCACCTTTTTGAATATTATCATTTTTCTTCTCTTCCACCATCTGCACCTGTCTTTCACTAGGCTCATCATTTTTCTTTGCTATGGGGTCCTCCAACTCGGGCCCATTCCTTAAATACATTGCATTTATTGTCTCTTTTGGATTTCTTTCAGTATTAGCAGGGAGCGTTCCTGGAACCCTCTCAAGCAATAGAGTAGCTAGTTGCACAACCTGTCATTCCAGGTTTCGAAAAGTCGTGCCTAGTTCTTTGATAGCTACACCATGTTCTTGTATAGCTGAGTTATGGGTTTCAAGCCTCTCATATGTCTAAATAATAAAGGCCTTCATCAGATCTTCCATGCTAGACCGATTGGACTGTGGAGGTTGATATTGCTGCCTCTTCTGATTTTGAAAACCTGAAGCTCCTTGACCCTGAGGTCTAGATGAGTTCAAGCTACCACTTGGTGAGTTCCAAGAAAATCCTGGGTGCCTCTGTCCCATAGAATTGAAATTATTGCCACTCTGGTAGTTGCCTATATCAAAGCTTCCCACATCATTTACCACTTCATATACATCTAAGGCCTAACACTCATGTGTTGGATGATCCATTCCACAGAAATCACAAAATGATGATGGTTGGCTCTAGACCTCTACTAAGGTCAAATTTCTTATCTCTTTGGCCATGGCGTCTAGTTGGGCTTGAACTGCGGTGTTAGAATCTACTTAATGAACTCCAACTGATCTTCTTCTATCATTACTCTCAGCAGGCCACTGGTTAATATCTTCAGAGAGCTCATCAAGAATTACCACAATCTCCTCAAGAGTCTTCTTCATTAAAAGACCTCCAACTGCAGTGTTTAGAGTTCTTCGTGAGGGAGGTGTCAGTCCATCTCAAAAATCCTGGAGTTGCATCCATAATTCAATCCCATTATGCTGACACTTGCTCACTATCTCCTTGAACCTTTCCCAAGCCTCGAAAACTGTTTCAGTGTTCGTATGGCAGAAGTTGTGAATTTCCCTTCTAAATTTCACTGTTTTTGCAGCTGAGAAGTATATGTCAAGAAACATTCTAGTCATATCTTCCCAAGTCTTGATCGACTCCGTTGGTAAGCTACGAAGCCAGTGCTTCGCGTCATCCTTCAGTGAAAAAGGGAATGCCCTTAAGTAGACTGCATCTTTCGATACTCTGTTGTACTGGAAGGTGTTCATGATTTCCATAAAATCTATCAAGTGAGTGTTAGGATCTTCATTCACCTTCCCTATGAAGACACAGTTGTTCTGGATAGTCTGAAGCAAGCCTTGCTTCAACTCAATATTGTTCATTGTTACTGGTGGAGGTTTGACACTGGACAGTCCCTGATTGTAGACTGGTCTGGTGTAATCACCGAATGCTCTACCAGGCCTGGGTACCGCGTTCTCTAACTGATATTCAATTAAAGGGATCTTCGACCCCTATCATCTTCGACGGTATCCTCAGCAGCTCAACGGGCTGCCTCGGCTACTATCCTTGCAGCTTCTTCTCTATGTTGTACTGCCTCTCTTACAGCTAAATCTACCTCGTCTTCATCGTTATTAGCCACGTGTTTTTGGGTTGAAGGTTTCCCCAAGAACTTTCCGGTGAACTCTTTCTCATTGCTCAGTTTTCATAGGTATTTTTCCAACTCCGATTTGTAGGGTATTACTTCTTTTGAAGAAGATCGAGTCATACACCACGAACTTAACTTGTTGCCTGCACACGGAAGAGAAACCCGTGAAGAATAAAATAAAAATAAATTCCTGAATTAGAACCAAAAACTATTTTGAACACTATTGATTACCAATCCCCGGGAATGCGGCGACAAAATTTGACGAGCGTAAAACACAACACAAAATTGATGCTCGCTAATCAAAGATAGTGCAGTAAAATATCATCTCCACAAGGATTGGATTTAAATAATGATCGAATAATTTCTGGTTTAATTGCTATTCAAGAGGATCAACACTAGACTTAAATGATTATGAACTATGTTTAACTATTAAAATAAAAAACAATTGACAATTGAGTGCAAAGAACTAGAGATTAGCATAGTTGGTTTCTTATAAATGTGAGAAACAAGGATTTCGACATGATAGGTGCAAGATAGCTATTTGGGATTTAACTCTAGTTTAATTCACTCTAATGTTCTAATGATTCTCACAAATTCACTCGATGATTAGTTCAAATGTGTAGTCAAGACTCCTCTCTCGATTAAACCTTAAATCTACGAGGTGAACTAATATAAGCGTTGTGAATGTATGAAAGCATGTGTTAATGGATTAGTCTTTAGGAAAGCGTCTCTCGAATATTCTCCTAACTTGATTTAATCAACAATTCAACAAGCTATTTAGATTACTTAAGAGAATCAATGAATCAAATCCAACAAAATAATACAAAGATAATCACCAAAATATTCCTCTCTCGATTAAATAGACCGGTGAATAAAGTTGCAATAATTCAAAACTCCATAAACAAATTCAAGCAAGAACTAGAGTTAAAATCCACAAATATTTATAAAAATACCATATCCGTCAAACCCTAAGGTAAACTACTCCATAATCATGGAGGAAGTCATCACAGATATAATTAAAGAATAAGGAAGCATCAATCTAATGTTACAATCCAAACTCCCGTATTGAATTGATGGAAAGATGATGAAATCCTGAATCTTGTAGCCTCCAAAGCTCTCCCAAAGCTTTCAAGGTCAAAAGTCCTCTAAAAATTGTGTCTTTGGTGTATTTATATCATGTAGAAACGGGCTCGGACGAAACTATTCTTTCCAAGCCGAAGTAGGAGAAATACTCTGTAAATTTTGCACATGCGTGGTACATGGCGCGCCGTCCCACGCGGTGCGCCTGTGGAGAAGTTCAGAGAGTTGATTTTTACACTCTGCAGGAATTTTGCACTAGCACCCCGCTACGCATGGCGCGGCGCAGTAGTGCAATTTTCTCAAAGTAATTTTTATTTTCTCACTTTTTGACATCCAAACTTGGTCTTCGACCCTCGAACGTGATTCAGGCTTAATTTCTTGGGCTTTTACTCAGACTTCAAAGATCCAACTTGTTCAAATTAGCTCCAAAGTATCTTAATAGCTCGGAATCATTTCCTGCAAGGCATAAAATACGCAGTAAGTGCAATACACTAACATTTAAGCTCAAACACAAGTAAAATGTAGTACTTGGAGTGAAAACTACGACTAAAATACAGGTTTCTAGCCTACCATTAATACCACACTTCATATTCAATTTTTAGCAAGTCATAATAACAATCTTTTCTTATATCGCTGCGTGAGCCTTCCATTAATTTTCTAAAAATATTTTTCCTGAAATAGCTTTACGTGCTTTAGCCCCTTATCTCACCGCGTGGCTTCAAGGAATTCCCTTACTAGCAACACACATATCAATCCCACCTTATCTCACCGCATGTGTTTCGATACCCACCTGTATACCATGCATATTAATAATACAACACAATAATCAAATCGCACCACACGTGCCAATATGCCACAACATTGTCAAAAGCAAGAATACCAATGTCACCACAACACATAGCCCACGACTTAGTTACAATATGTACGAGAATCTCAGCATCAAAAAAATGAACGGGAAATAACTCAACAAGGAGAGGTGCTCCAATAACTAACAATTTCAACCACAAATGTGTTGATAGCTTCCAACAACTACAACTTCAATAACTCATCAATGAAAATATTTTCCACGGGATGGCAACTTCAAATTCTAATGCATAATATAGGCTTAATAATGAAAAACATAGCATGGAATAGCAATTACGACTTAATTCATGAGAATAATTCAACAATGAAAAGAATAACATGTAATAACAACTACTAATAAATGCATAAAAGGGAAATACTCGTCGCTAAAAACTAGAACATATAATAACAACTTCAATTAAAATATGTAAGAATAAACTTGACAACGAGAAATACAACAATTAATAAAAACTTCAATTAAATTCTTATAAATAACCTAAGGGTATAAAACCGATCAATATTTACATATAACACCGTGTACACACCTCATGTACATGTCTTTCACATCATCCAATAGTACAATCTAACCCAATCCTAAGGGGTATCCCTCCCCCCCTACACACACACACAAAGTTAGGAAAGATACTTACTTCAAATAAGCTAAATCAATCCACTAATAAACTCTTCCCGCGCAAATCCAACTCTATACGGCTCGAGTCTAGCCAAAATAACTTAATAACATAAAGAAAAGTCATAGGAAGTAATTCCAGATAAGAAAGATTTGATCTTTAATGAAAATCAAAAAGTCAACCCCGGGCCCACACCTCAAATCCCAACCAAACTCATAAATTCCGAACATCCATTCTGATACGAGTCCAATCATACCAAAATCATCCAATTCTGACCTCAAATTGACCTTCAAATCCTCATTTTTACATTAGGAAAGTTTTTAGAAAAATTCCCAATTTTTCCATTTTAAATCACTAATTAAATAATAAAAACAAAAATAGAATCACGAATAATGGACAAATATTAGTCAAAAACACTTACCCCGATCTAAATCATGAAAATCTCCTCCAAAATCACCCAAAACCGAGACCTCTAACTCAAAATGTGATAAATGAAATAGAACCCTCATCCAAGCTTTAATCTGCCCAGACATTCCGCATCTGCAAACCAACAGTCGCACCTGTAACTCCACATCTACGAAAAAATCATCACAGATATGGCTTCCACTTAAAGCTCAGAACTTCCGCTTCTGCTGGCAATAAGGCCAATCAACCGCTTCTGCGGCGCCACACCTGCGACCCAAATATTGCAGACCAGACTTCAGCAATCTTCAATAATTCTTCTAAGTTTCCAATTGGTCTGAAACACACCTAGGGCCCCTGGGACCTCGTCCGAACATATCATCAAGTTTCAAAATATAACACGAACCTACTCATGGCCTTAAATCACACGAAACAACATCAAAACCACGAATCACTCCCCAATTCAAGCCTAATGAACTAATGAACATGTCCAAATTCAAAACTTGCGCCGAATAGGCCTAAATAACTTCGAATGACCCCAAATTTTACATGCAAGTCCGAAATGACACAATGGACCTATACCAACTCCCAAAATGATAATCTGAGCCCGATATCAATAAAGTTAACCCTTGATTAAACCTCTCAACCTTCCAAACCTTCAACTTTTCAACTTTCACCATATGTAGGTTCCATGTGGAAATATCACAAGTACCGCCTCGCCCTTGGCCATCACATGGAAAAGTATCAAATCAACCTACATACATCTTAATCAACATCCGGACATATGCCTAAGTCAAAAATCATTATACAAAACTATTAGAACCATCAAAACTCCATTCCAGAGTAGCATACACTCAAGTCAAACTCCGGTCAACTTTTTTAACTTAAGCTTCCAACCTTGGGACTAAGTGTCTGAATTCACTCCGAAAATTTTCCGAAATCAATCCAACCACCCCGGCAAGTCACATAACCACATATAAATATAGAAGAGGCAATAAAAAGGATAACGGAGCTACAATATACAAAACGACCGGCAGGGTCATTACATGACAGAATTTATGAGTTTTGTCAGGTTTCGGGGTGCGGGGCTCGGGGTTGACCTTTTGGTTGACTTTGAGAATTTGATTAAATATTCGACCTTTATCATTTGGGTTTATTTCCTTTGGCTCTATTTGATATTTTTGAGTTACTTTTGGCTAGTTTTGAGCCATTCGGATGTTGATTCGCGTTGGATGGTATTTCTGGAGTATTGTTTGGCTTTCTCGATATTTGATTTGGCTTGATCGAGGTAAGTAAATTATCTAAACATGGAGTTGAGGGTAATTATTCTTGAGAATTATGATATTTGAGATGGGTTGGGGGTGATGTACGTGCTAGGTGACGGCATATATGTGTGCACCGAAGTATTCATGATCCGGGTAGTTCTTACACTGTTATATGCCTCATTAAGACATCATGCTTTCTTGATATCATATTTTCTCCATTTATCTGACTACGTAAGTTATTCATGCTAGAAATCATGTCTAGGTTATTTGCTTATTTGTTGAGACATGATAGGACTATGTTTGCCATGTTGAGCTAATTGCTTTAGTCGTGGTCATATTGTTCAGTCATGATAGTTATATTCGCATGTTATATTTCTGCCTCTTGTAACTTTGATATGTTGTCTCACATGTTATGGGTGTCCTTGTACGTGACACAAGTTTGAGCTGTATTTGTGGCACATTTTGATTCTCAATGTTGTATAATTGGATTATGTTTCCGTGAGATGTGAGCCATTGAGACTTGAGAGGATTGATAACTGATGTTGGCCACAGAGCCGTGTTGTGAGTAATATTTAGATAGAGTTGCACGCCACAACAGAATTGATATTTTTATCAGGTTGCTTGCCGCAATATATTGTAATTTGGATCGGGTAGCATGCCGCAACAGATTATATTTGGATCAGGTTGCACGCCTCAACATGCCATATTGACTTTTGATTAGCGCTTGGGCAGGATCCACCCCTCCGAAATCTAACATACTAGCAGTGAGCACATGCGCAGTGACATATACACGTGCTTTGGTAATGGGCCTTTGAGCCAAGCACTCGTGCAGTGCGGAGTAATTGTGTGTGTAATGAAGTTGGGCATTTGAGCCAGGCACCATGAGTGTGCTGAGAGTGAGTGTACTTGATGATAGCACTGTGAAATTATTTACTTGACATGTATATCTTACATGTAGGCATAGAGATGTATTTTTCTCATGCTAAACGGTATTGTGACATTTGATAATTTGACATGTATATTGACATGTAGGCATAGAGATGTGTCTCTTCATGCTAACTGATAAGCGGAAAGTCTTATCTGTTGTTGTGAATTGGAAAACACCGTTCCTTTTGATAAACTTATATTTAATTAATTTCAGTGGTAAGATTTGGACTTTGATTGTTATACTTGAGAAGCATGTCTACTTTCCTGTAACTGTGAATGAGAGCTGAGAATAATACCTTTTAAGGTATTCACTTTTGCTGTCTTCATTATATCATTACGAGTTGTTATTGGCTATTGGTGTTGAACTCTAACCTTCTTCCGAGCTCGTCACTGCTTTCAACCTGAGGTTATGTTTGTTACTTATTGAGTACATGGGGTCGATTGTACTCATACTATACTTCTGCATCTTGCGTGCAGATCTTGGAGCTGATGCTGCTGTGTATGGCGGGAGCTGACATTGAAGATGTACATGCCTTCCGGATATAGCTACCACTTGTTCATAATAGTTTTAGATTTTACATTCTGTTTATGTATATCCCAAACATATATTATATTATTTCATACCAGCTTTATAAATCTAAGTCATAATGGCTCATAACTTGTACTACCAATCCTTGGATTAATGTATAGAAGTTCAGTTATTTCACTTAAATGAGTTCTTATTTATCTTCATTGGAATTGTGTAATTGTTGTTTGGCTTACCCAGCGGGTTGGGTTAGGTGCCATCACGACTAGTAGATTTTTGGTCGTGACAAATTTTGGTTCTTTTCCGTATAAAAAGGTATTATATTTATGAAAAATTAAAACTACAAAGGGTAAAAAGGATTTGATGGAAGGAGGAGAATAACAACGGTTCATAATTGAAGAATGAGTTTGATTTTTAAAGCAAATTTGGGGATATAAATGACTTTTCCTTTATTTATCAATCTCCTATATTATATTTTATCGGCCTCATGTGGAAAGAATCTTATAACGAAAAGAACATTTATAATGCGCCATAAACTCGATCTTTCCATAGGAAGCAATGCAAGAAAGTTTCATTGACATCCCTAATTACACTCCTAAAGTGAGCTAGTTTTTCTTTTTATTAAGTAACATAATACATGGCTTAGTACTTTACCTATCATCAAAGAACTCATTTTTGAGTTTTGTGACAACATCAACTGTTCTAAATAGCATTACTATGATGAAGCATGTGAAACATTTATGAGAAGATTGATTAGCTTTCTTCTTTTTTCCACCTTCTTTAGGATAAGGTTGGGTTCCGACAAAAGTAGTGGCCTCCATTTCTTGAAAGATCTTTCGCAACAAAAATGTTTAGCAGTACATTCTTGAGACCATCATTAATTTCTACTTGACCTCTTCTTTTAACAGTTGCATTATGTCTTTTCTAAACATCAGTTCTTTTGGATAAGCATCATGGATGATATGAGACAAACTGCACACCTGTCCTAGGCGGAGCTAGAGTGTCGGGCATGAATTCGATCGAACCCAGTATTTTTGGCTCATACTCTATATTTATTTTTAAAAATTATTAAATATGTACGAATTATTAATTTTGAATTTACTGACTTAAAATGATTAAAATTTCGGATTCATAAACTTAAAATTCTAACTCCGCCTATGTACATGCCCCACTTGAAGCAAGATATAACACCACTACTCATCAAGGGAACACAAAAGAGTATGAAACTTCCTAGTGGGATGTTCAACAAAATCACTATTTTTTCTTGAACTACAGCATGTATACAAGAGAAAAAATTGACAGTTGCTAGAAAATTCTTTGTAGAAATTTCATGTGCATTTTCCTTTCTTTTGTCTAATGCAACTAAAAGCCTCTCAAAATGACTCAATTGTTAATGCAAATCACGAAAACAAAAGCGAGGTTTCCTACTGAGATTGTAAGCTCATGAATTATTCCTCAATGGCTTAAATCAACTTATGCATTATATCCTCTTCTTATAGTTGTTCTTCTCTTGTGCATAATACGATAAGAAGAAAACGTGTATGCCATTAATGTGTTGTACTAAGAGTCTATCTGGAAAGTCACCTAGGAATAAGATTTGGGTGTAATTGAGTGTAATTATACAGTTTGACATGTTTGTCTGGTCAATTAATTACTTGGTCAGCAAGAAATTTGGTGTAATTGGAGAAGTGTAATTACATTCTCAAATTCTTAAGGGGAGGTGAGAATTAGTGGTAATTACATTGTGTAATTACAAGGTTACTTTTAAATTTCTTTTCTTTTTGTTTTTATTTTAATTTATTTCTTAATAATTTTTTGTTTCCATTATTTTTACTTTTTAATTTTAAAATATATTTTCTTTGTACATTATTTATCTTTTATTTCACTACTTTTACTTCTTGTGAATCCATGTAATTGCTAGTATATTTTATTTCTTATTTGTTTTATTTTCTTCATTTGACATAATTGCTATATTATTCTAGTTTTTTGAACTACACCTCCTAATATTATAAATAATGAGTCACTAACAAACTTAGCATATAATGAGTGATGTCATTAAAGTAGAATTTTGTTGTTGAATGAGGTTATAAACTTATCATGTTTGCTAATCTTAAGTTATATTGGAACTTATTTTTATTATTTTGGATTTTGGCATATGTTAAAATATTATATATGTTTTTTGGAAATTTGAAATTGTGTTATATTTTTTGTTCCAATTTACTTATTTTAGTAGTATTGGCTTGTTATTTCACATTGCATGTTGTTCATTTTTTAGTTACAATTGATAAATTAGTTTTGTCAAATATTTGCATAATGTTATGATACTATATTTATAAATATTAATTTATTTTATCAAACATGCATTCCATGTTGTTCTTACAAAACGTATGTTTTAACTTTTATAATTAAATAAACTAAATATTATTAATTTGAAAAATATATATCAATTAGTTCTATAATATTAGTTATAAATATATGATTACTGATTAGTGTATATTCAAGAAAAATATGCATCTTAAATACTAAATCTAATATCATTTATACTTATTAAAAAAATATTTATATGCATATATTTATTATATTAACTTTTAAATTTTGATAATTACTTCATTTAAAATTTAATCTAACTGTGTAATTACATTTGTGCAACCAAACAGTACGCTTGTAATTACACTGTAATTACTTTATGGAAAACAAACAGACCGTCGTAATTACTAGGTTGTATAATTACTAGACTCTGTAATTACTACCATAGTAATTACGCAAATTCCAATTACCGAGTGGCTCTCCAAACAGACCCTAAATGTATAAAATAAATCGATTAACTATTGAAATCACCATGCCCTACCTCCCCCCACTCACATTTGTTTTAGCTATAGAAGTTTGAATTATGAAATTTCGCTTAGTTCCATTGATGTTTTTACTGTTGACTGCCCAATCGAAATAGAAAAAATGGGAAATCAAAAAGAAGGGACGACAGAAGGATCTAATGTAAAATCTTATATCCTAAGATGAATTCGCTATTCAAACAAACATGAAAGAATGGGCTTACTACACTGGGACAAATATCAACCTGCAATTTACTTAATTATGCTAGATTCATATCTAAAATACAGGATATGTTACCAAGAAAATAATAATTTATCAATTGAAGTTACACATTAAGTTATCCCCTTTAGTGTCTGAAAAACATATGTTGGATATGCATCAAGCATTCGATTAAATGGTCTATTAATTATGTTAATCAATAGTTGCCTATCCTGAGGTTATATTAATACTTATTTAGGTCCACTTTAATTGATTTTTTTGTTGTTTTCACGCATATTAAGGAATTCACCTTTTATCGTTAATTAAAAATAAAATTGACTATATTAACCTTAATTTGTTCATTGAAAATGTAACAAATACTCCTAGCCTCTTTATTTCAAGTGCAACTTTGGAAAAAATAAATCAACTCCTTCTTGATATTTAAAAAAATTAAATATTTTGGATCACAAAGAAAAGGTCAAAAAATTAATTAAAGTGGACAGGAGGTAGTATTATTTTTTTCATATTTTATAAAGAAAAAGATGGATAATGGAGAAGATATATATAATCCAAATAGATTGGTTATTTAACTTGACAATTAAAAGGAAAAAAGAAAAGGAAAAACACAAACAGAAAAGGAAAGTGGGTTTGATATTCAGCGACTTGGCAAGCAGACTTCTTCAACTAGGACATCTCCTCTCTTCCTTTTAAACTCATGGGTGGGATCCTTCCTTTGACATTTTTCAATTTCTTTTCAGCACATGTTTCATGCATATTTTCCTTTTCAAGACCAAGCAAATTCCTTCTATTAATTTCAGCTGATCAGTGATCATAATGATATTTTCTGAAATTATTCAGAAAATAAACATGCATGTGGCCTGCTATAACAACAACAACAACAACAACAAACACAGTAGTTTCTCACAAGTGAGGTCTGACAAGGGTAAGATGTATACAGCGTTACCCCTACACTTAGAAGGGCAGATAGACTGTTTCTGATAGACCCTCGGCTAGAGAACGATTGAAAAGAACAGGTAATTGCAACAAGTAAGAATAACAGTAATATGAAATAAGATTGAATCCAAGAATGCAGTAAACTCTAGATAATAATAGCTACCTATGGATGATATCATACTAACACTAATGCTAGTGAAGTGAGTAAGACAAAGAGAAATGATCGACTACCTACGAACTTTCTACCCTAAACATGTGGCCAGCTATAGCAATACAGAAATCTACCAAAGTTTTACAGCATACCAGATATTACCAAACTTATTTTATGTGTGTTCCTGTGCAATACAATGAAGTTCTACACGTTAGATATTTTTAATTTCACTTCCCAAACGATAGACAACTCTATTTGAAGATTGTGGAATAGATAAGAATATCACATTTTAGCGATCCCATCTTCAGTGTGTGGTACAACTAATATCGTCATTTTAGTATAAAATTTATATCGATATTAGCTAATATCTATAACCAAATATAGAATAAATACAATCTCAAATTCTATCCCGAGATTAGTATCCTGATCCCGATAACCAAACGATCCATGTATGTATAGTTGTTAAAAATCAGTTTTCAGGCACTTTTTAATTGATATGGAGTAAAAGCCTTAACAGAGAGTGCGTGCCATGACGCATGAGGGGCAGATGTAGCCTTTCGGATGCAAGTTCAATTAAACTCATAATTTTCGATACGGAGTGTGAATTTATAAATATAATTTCAATAAGTATTAGATTTGAACCTATAATTTTAACAATATAATAAGTACAGTACTAAAAATCTTAAAAGCTAAACCCATTAAATTTAAATCCTGAATCATCCTCTCCATGGTTTGCTTATGAAATTTATTGTTTCAACCTTTTTTCCTATATTGAATTTGTCAACCGACTAATAATATTTCAATCCTTTAATAGAGAACATCGTTGTCGTTTAACCTCAGTACCCAGCTATCTTTGGTTGGTAATTGGCCTAAAAGTAGTATTAATTTCAAATGTTGGCGCGCGGCTAATTCAAGTGTTATTCGAGTCACACGAAATGATCACTTGTTGGCTGTTTTGTGGTTCACAAAAACAACAACAACAACAACATCCCAGTATAATCCCACTAGTGGGGTCTGGGGAGGGTAGTGTGTACGCAGACCTTACCCCTACCCTGGGGTAGAGAGGCTGTTTCCAATAGACCATCGGCATCCTTCCCTCCAAGAACTTCCCACCTTGCTCTTGGGGTGACTCGAACTCACAACCTCTTGGTTGGAAGTGGAGGGTGCTTACCATCAGAGCAACTCACCTTGTCCATAATTGTAGGCTATCTTTAGGTTTTTAGATCAAAGTACTCATTTCTCATGTCTCAAGAACATAAAGGACTCTAAATTTGTAAAACTCCAAATATTATGGACCAACATGTATCTTAACAAAAACATTGGAACCAATTCCGCAATACCTTTTTTTTTTCTTTTTTTCTTTTTTTTTCTTCTTTGGCATGAGAATTGAGAACCTTGAGATAGACTTGGATGGGGTATGGACGAGTGGTGGGGGGTGTAACTCTATCCTTGAAGCACAAGTAAATATATATTCTTCTACTGCACTTTATAAATTATATTGCTAAATCCTCAACGAAAATTTTATTGATTCGCTTTGACTATTTGATAATAAATCTAAGTTGGACTTCGTTATGGCAATGCTGGAAAATGAAAAATGTGTGCTAAACAATGAAAGGGAAACTTTCTTTTTCTTAGGCACGCCACAAACTTTAGGGAGTCTATATTATCTAATTGTTTTTTGGTTAGCAATAAAATAATTGAAAACTAATAATGGCCTACTATTGTCATACTATTTAGCTCCCACCACTCCTTTGGACGATATCTTTTTACTCGTAATATACCTATATTAAATTAAAAAATAATGGCGTATTTAATGATTTTCAATCATGCCGTTTTATGGACTGGCCTACGACATTCTAAAGTCAGGCCAGGAGTATTGAATCTGTTATCTTTGCAGATTACAGTAGACTCCACGGAGGAAATAGCTTTTACTAAACATTATGTATACGGAATATTATTAATGATTGCAGGATTTTTTTCGTGAAGAAAAAAAATATTGGAGTATTAATTACACGAAAAAAATACAATATAAGACTCCTCATGACTTGCACATCTCAACCAGTAGTCAAAATTTTATATAAGCGGGTTCATATTGATACGACAATAGCCGACAATAAAATCAATATCAAGCATAGCAAGCAAGATTTGCTAGCTACTCTATTTTTCTTCTTTTTATTCTCTGCCTCAAAATGAGTCATCATTTTAAAGTCGACACTCTTTATTTTTCTAACAAGTAGTACATTTTTTTAATAAAGAAATTACAAAATCTATTTAAATTTATCTTTAATAGAATTTATCTACTTAATTTGACAAATTTTGCTTTGAATTTTTAAGATTGGTTAACAAATTAAAAGTATATTAAACTCTACAACGTATAACAAAATCTGAATTTCGTTTCCTTGTCATATAACCAAAAGAATAGTTTCGTTTACCAAAAAAACAACACTTGGACGAAAGAGTTGTGGAATAAACTAAACTAATACAATAATTGGATAATGAGAGGTTATAAGCCGAAAATAATTAAAAATAAAGAAGAAGACAACATAGAACAAATAAACAGTTTCAATATAGACAAAATTAAATTAAATTACAAAATTATATTCTTGCATGTTTTACTGGAAGTCATGTGAGAGAAAAACAAATTAACTTTGAATTAAGTTTTAAGTATTAGGAGCAAAATAACGTTGAGCGCCATTCAAAAATAAAGTCAAAAACTATCCAAAAGCAAGGGAAAGTGTTGTGCTTAAATATCGAATATCCTTTCGATAATTTTGAACCCACTTGACCATCACTTCGCAATAATTTTAATGTCAAGTGAGTTCAATTTATTTATTTATAATAATTTGTTCTGTTTTTTATGACATTTATATTTATACATGGTATAAATTTTCGATTGTTGGTGGTATTGAAAGAAAATATGCTCCCTAACTGAGAGATCCGTTCATTCGGCATAGTTTTGGAGAACAATATATATATATATATATATATATATATATATGATAACAAATCTCTTGAGGAAGGAAAGACCCAAAAAGCAGCTATATAATCATTTTGTTTATCTAGCAGTTTTTTCTGTGTGCGCGTTAAAACAGACAAATCAGAAGTTACATTTATTAAACTGACTACGAATAGTTGTGTTTTGACCAATCTCATTGCTACTCGTAGCACTAACTACATCTTGTAATGATGCATATTATATAGCATATTAATATATAGTAATAAGTATTATTCTCGTTCCAACCAAAAACAAAGGAAGTATTGAATCATTACATAGCATGTTTATGTATGGTTGAATTTCAGTTATGTAATTCGCATGTTTTAAAATTTATTATTCTTGTCCAACCAAAAAACAAAAAGAAGCGTGATGGCTGTAGGATTACTTATTATCTTAGAAATTACAATAATTATTTATCATTAATGAAATAACAAATTATTATAAATATTACGTAAAATTTACATGTATAGGAAGAAAAGGACCACTTACAAGTATATAGTTTCTTATATATCTTTATACTCCAAAACTTTTGGGTGACTTTCGGAAATAATGTGCATTTTTGTATTTTAGTTTTGGGAAAGTTGAATAGCTGACAAAAGAAGAAAGAAATATAGATTCAAATAATCACAAAATAGCCACAAAAGGTGAAAGTCTCCTACCGTATGTGTAGGTTCAACTCCCGCCGTTT